>JAUUEB010270923.1:0-13149 GCA_032362205.1 Clione limacina
TCTAGGGAAAAAGTGTAACCCATGCTACATGGAAAATACACTATAAATGATGATGATGATGATGATGATGATGATGACTCATCTCTAAAATAAATAAGCTCATATTTCATTAATCTCTACATACATACACTCTTTCTAACATTGCTAATAACACTATTTAAAAAAAGGTCTAGGTCTGGCTTTGTGCACCAGTTGATACTAACCAAAACAGGGTCCAAAACATATAGGAACGAGCAATGGGAAAGACACAACCAGGCGTTAAGGCGTACCAGCCTCAGGTCACCATTGTGATACGTTAGCTCTTTGTGTAAAGTATCTCAAAATCGTCGATGTCAAACCAGCTCAATTAATGGCCACACGTCTGACATATTTGTTCTAAAAGACGAAAGATCCAAAGATATAAGAAATACTCACTGGTCATTCCGTTGTAAAAAGCATCCTCTACAAAGTTAAATACAGAAGTTTCCTCGTGACATCCGGGTTGGTGATGACCTCCATTTGGATAGAAGTCAACATGACCGACTGGATTGACCATTCCGTAACCTGTACAAGATAACAGGCAGTAATATTGACCATTAATTTCGTAGCTTACTTATTTAGAAGAATGTTTACTTTTTGGGAAAGTGAGTGATAGCTCGAAAATCAAGGATTTTGTAATGGTACATAAAAGAAATGAAGCTTTGCTCACCACACCTCAGACCAGAAATTTGGGCACTGACGAGAGGTTAGATGAAAAATCGGGTCTGGTTACTGGTAAGTTAAGTACTTTACGTACTGTACACCGAAAAGAATAAATCATAGAACATAAATATGTGAGTGGCATGCTTCCACCGGTGTAATAAACATAGTTTGCTAAATTAATTTGGTATGTGTGTGAAGAAGGACCCCATATTATAGTAGGTTGAAGAAACCTAAGCTAGAGCTAGGAATATCTACATAATATAATTCAAAGTCGCTTTATTCATTTATTTGTGTATGTATGTGTATGCAATGGGATTACAGCTACAGTTTTGACTCAATCGATCTGAAACTTTCACAAAATGTTGGTAGACAATACCAGATGTGTGGTTAAGCTTTTGGTAAAAATCAGTCGACTATAAGAAAAGTAACTAGCATTTTAGTTTTTCTAGGTTTCACTATAGTTCCTCTGTAAAATACGCACAATTAAGGAAATTTGTGTATTTTTTGTTTGAATGGGATTTCAGCCACATTTTTAACTTAATTGACTTGAAACTTTCGCAAACTGTTTGTGATTATTTGCAGATCCGTAGTTAAGCTTTTGGTCAAAATCAGTCGACTGTAAAAAAAAGTTATTAGCGTTTTAGTTTTACTTTGTCTTCTCTGTAAATAACCATTAATCATGAACAAACATGAACCGTATCCGGAAATGCTTAATTGCACATTCAGCGAACGCAAAGTTCTCTTTCCGTCTTAAATTTGAACAAAATCCAAAGGTTTGATATACAGGTTGGTCAAAAACTGTGATTTTTAAAGCGGGGGGAGAGAGGTATACATGGTGATAAAAAAGTCAGCGTGTTCTTTTTTCTTTCTTTGTGTATCCTTCCCCGGTAAAACCGGGTACTAAGCCAGTAGTATGCTATAAAATTTGCATAATTTTTAACTAATCTAAAAAATGTCGGCCGCTTCGCGCCCATTGCTTTTATTATATCCAAAGTTGTCCCGCACCATTTCAAAATCCTGGTTACGTGCCTGGATCAGAACACACTACTGGCCGATTAAATCGCAGTCAGTGAGCGGGTATAAAATCACAATGTAGCCATTACACTTATGTATGTGTTTAATATCCAAAGAAAGCACACAATAACACATCAGACATATGAGCAAAGCCAATTTGGAATGCGAGAAGCTCTTCAACATTAATGTTTAGAAATTCCAAGTGGAAATGAAAGGGACATTTAGTAGCCAAATATATCTCGTAATCGAGTCTTTGCTGTCTCTGTAATGTCGTTTGTTGTACTTTCGTTTATTCCGACCGAGTAACATCTTTGCTAGGCTAATGAATGTGCCCATGCCCACCCATATTGTCCCTTTTTTTTACTATTTAAAAAAAAAATTCGATTACTATTGATATTCAGGCCACTATCATGGTTTGGTTATTCGATGTGAATAAGTCGTCTAAAACGATTTTTAAACATACAGCTTGCTTGATGAATTCTTTGTACTGATGTATACAATTTCAGAATGTCCCATTGCAATTTTTTTTCCAGGACAAAATGTCCTATAGTTTTTTTGGTCCAGGATGTGGCAACGTTTTGTAACGTTAATGGGAAATGCAGGTTCTTGACATTGTTCTCTAACTGGAGAGAAACAGTTTTAATTAACAATTACTGTTGCAATGATGGTAGTCCCCCATGACATCAATAGGGTTTGAAAATGAGGTCTTCCTGGAAAACAGTCCTCATTTAGGTATGAAATCATATCATAAAATGTAACGAGAGGTTCTGGGGTGGACTGTGCTTTTCTAGTCAAGTATCCATCAACATAATTGATACTATAGAAGAGTCCACATAATTCAAACTCATTTATTTCAAATAATCAATAATTTGAAGCAAATAAAAAAATCCAAATTTACCTTCTTAAGTTTAACTCTTCATGGTGGTTTAGGTTTTTTTTATTTATACGGAAGCAATTTTACTCTTTTTTAATGTTTGAGATATGAATGGGCATAATCATCATTTATTGTGTATTTTCCATGTAGCATGGGTTACACCTTTTCCCTAGAAATGGCACTTCGCCATGTGTCATGGTTAAGGGAAAGCTCTGTTGCTAGGCCCTTAGCTTTGAGGTCCTCTGCAATATTCTCTCTCCAGGACTTAGGAGGCTGACCAGCGACCGAGTCACCTGGGATCACCAAGTCTTGTACCTGCCTAAACCAGCTGCTCTCCTCCTTTCTTGCTAAGTGGCCAAACCAGCGTAGTCGACTGCGGCGCATCAGGTCCACAATCAATGTGACACCGAGCCTTTTCCTCAGAAGGTCGCAGGTGTCTCTGTCCTTTGGTGAGGCACGGCACATCCAGCGGATCATGGTCATTTCATTCCTGTGAAGTCTCTGTCCGTCCTCGAGCTTGGCTGGCCAGGTCTCACAGCCGTAGAGCATGACAGTCTGTACACATGCCTTGTACAGTTCTCCCTTCACTTTAGTTGGGAGGGCCTTTGATGTCAGTAATGGCAGGAGGCCTCTGAACTTACCCCAGGCACACTGTACTCTTGTGATGGAACTGGACTTAGCATGCAGCATAACATTTTTTATGTTTTTTGTTTTTTTTTATATCCACAACACAAGTGTCATGAAGATATGGCTGCCTTTATAAAAAAGACAGCAAACATATTTGACACTTTTAGTTGCCTCTTACACCATGCAGTGTCTCATGTCAGAAGTATTAAAAAGAATTTAAAATTCTATCTTGTGAGCACAAGAGATGTTTGATTGGAGTATTGGACTGACTACAAGGTGTGAGGAGTTCCACCTACCTAGGTTTGACACTACAAGGTGTTAGGAGTTCCATTACCTAGGTTTGACACTACAAGGTGTGAGGAGTTCCACCTACCTAGGTTTGACACTACAAGGTGTGAGGAGTTCCACCTACGTAGGTTTGACATCCTTGTTTATTTTCTTATAGTCTTGGGGTTCCGATCACGACTTATGAACTCTGTCTGCCTGTTAGCAAGAGTATAAAGAGAGGAGGTAAAGAGTTTCAAGGCCTGAGGCAAAACCTTTTGATACCCCACCTCACCTGACTGCACGCTACTTATTAAAATACTAAAAAATTGTACAATATCTCCTTGGAGAAGTTTCTTAACAAATAAGATACTTTTACAATATAAATCAATCATAATAGATTATTTATGTAAATAGGTAAAAAAAAATTATATGCTTTCAAAAGTGGTAGATTTTTACACAGACTGTACAATTCCCAAGGTACTAGTAATTCATTCATTAGTGCAGGTTTTAAACATGTTTTATTCTCGACATGACACCCCACAGGACCTCTGTTGGACTTCCCTGGGGTAGGCGGTCACCTCGTAGTAAGGAGCCCCTCCTTGTGGTGTTCGGCAGTGACCCCCTACGCTTTATAGTTTTATTTATTTTTTATTTGATTAGTTTGTTATTGTTAGTGACGTTCTTAGATGGGGACGACTTGGGACGACAGGGGAGGGCCGACTAGGGTGGATATTGTTCTTCTACCATGACCACTCGTACACTCTGACAACTAACAGTTTTTAAAAATAATATGTGATATTTTGGATGTACATATAATGTATTACATATATCTTTATTTTAGAATGTATGAATTTGCATAAGTAATATTAAGATGTATAATTTACTTTTTAACTGTATACTATTCAATTCTTATCCTTTAGATGTTCGGTGAGCGATTTTAAGTGACATTTCTGTAACACGCTTTGAGCTTGGCCCTGCTGAGGGAAAGCGTGCTATAAATTAAATTATTATTATTATAAGTCAGTGTTCTTCTTTAACAATATTTTAGTGTAGTGTTGATTACAATTGATGTGTATCATACAGATCTTTCATGAGATAGACGCTGTGGAGCCTCTCAAGAAGATTGCGTCCAGTCCCAATGCTGTTGCCTCAAAGCTGGCTGCAGAAGCATTGAAAATGATTGGAGAGAAAATCCCCCACAAATTGTCTCAGCAAGTGCCTCTATGGACAACAGATGATGTTGTTTATTGGGTGACTCAGGTAAGCATTAGGATAGTTTTGTGTGTGTATGGCTAAAAATGGCTAGGGTTTTAGAACTTTGAATCTTCTTTTTCTGGAATGTCAGGTGGACAGTTCAGTCTCATGTATGAGGCTGCTGTACACTACAGGTACCACAGACTACCATAGAGCTTTTGGGCTTCCTATTTTGGGAACTTTGAATGAATTTTAAATTACTTCAACACTTTGAATTTTTGACTTGTTTTGATTTTCTTACTTTCTTCAATGTTTTCCTTTCTTGGGAGGAGAAGGTTGGGTGATATTATCTTGGCCTTGTTATACTTTAGACTTTGTAAGTTGATGCCTCAACGTCTGTCCTACTTGGCATCTAGAGTTCAGGGATTTGTACTAAGACATGTTCGTCTGGTTTCAGTATTATGTGACTGTTTTAATTAAAGGATGTAAAGGACTATACCTTACAACTTATATGTGGCAGCAGAAAAAAAATAAGTATTTTTCATTTTTGATATAACGTGTCTTGATTGAGGTTTTAGAACCTTACAAAACATTTTTATTTTGATATGTATGTTATTTGTTTCTTATGTTTTCTAACCTTTTATTATCTGCTATATCATTTATTGATTCAATTGTTTTAACTTTCATTGTGTTCTCTTACAATTAGATTGGATTTGAGGTGCATGCCTGTCACTTCCAGGAGACTCAGGTTGATGGAGATTTGTTACTGATCTTGACGGACGATGACCTTCATGGTGCTTTAGGGATGACTTCCAGTGTTGTTAGAAAGAGGTCAGTGCGAGCAAATGCTGTAAACACTATTTATCAATGATAAATTAAACACAGGGGTGTATATTATTCTGTAATCCCCCCTACAAAAAATAATCAAAGGTGTAATTATTATATAGCAAAAAGGAAGGGGGGAAGAGAATCAAACATGATGTGACTGAATTTACACAGATTGGCTGTTAGACTTTTACCAATGTATAGTATATATATTGTATACAGAATAATTTACTTTATTTTGCTAATAAACGTTCAGGGCTTCCTACTAGTGCCTTGTAGATAAATTTAAAAATAAGTACACATAATTGTCCGAACAACTCAGAATGCTTTTTCGGAAAAAAACTCTCCTACCAAGAGGAATAAGCATACCTTATAATACAGGTGATCAAACAAAAAGTTTATCCTTTTTCATGAATAATTTCCTTGTCATAAAATTAATAGCTGAAGATTAACATTGTTTTATAATGTCTTATTTCTATGAATTTGACAGAAATCTAATTTTAGCTAAAGTGGTGTTGCCGATCTTCATATTGATATGGTTGTATAGGGTTTTATACTTACACCACAAACAGTGGTGTTTGTGGTGTAAGCATAAAACCCTATACAACCAATTCAATATGAAGATTGGCAACAACCTTTTTTATAACCCCGCTAAGATCGTGAGATTGATATTATCTTGAATGGTGGAGAAACCTGGCCTGTGAAGGCTGACGATATACATATGACCTTGTAAAGAGTGCCCCTTCCCTGCCAGATTGGTGTTAAACCAATCATGGATGTGTTGCAGCAAATGCACCAGAGTGAAGAACTGATAACAATTTTCTGTTCATTAATAATCTCAGTTTATGTTTTAGTGTTATCAGATGCACATAATTGTCCTCAGGTTTGTGAGGGAGTTAAAGTCGTTGAAGATCACAGCAGATTACTCTATCAGTGACCCCACAGGACTGGACAACTGGCTCATGTCCTTGAACCCTGAACTGTCTCAGTACACATACTGGATGTTACGACAAGGTGTAGACAAGTATGAGCTCAAGACGTTGTCAGAGGACGAGCTCAAGGTGGAATGTGAAATACATAACAGTATACATCGACGGCAGATACTCATGCACAGAGAAGGTGACACATTTATCAACTTGAAGTTTTGTGATTAAGCGAGATTGTAATCAACGGTGAACATTTTACAAGCATAAACAGAGTAATCTTTTTCACATTCCCTTCCTTCTTCCCCAAAAGCGTACATTATAGATAATTTTTAACAAGAATATACATCAACATTAATGGTTCTTTTATAAAGTATACACTAGCTAAAATAAAACTCCCCTGCAACTATGCTTTGTACGCTTGTGAAAATGTTGGATGGCCCTTAACAGAAAAAAATGAAATAACTTTCACAAAATTGATTTTTAGTGTGAACAAAAATCTTCGGCAAGAATGAAAAACTCAACATCACAAACCAAATTAATTTCTATGTGTTTCTGATCTTCATGGTTTGTTGTAAGAAGCTAAGTTGAATACATGTTCACACGACTTTACTGCAACCGTAGGTTGACTTAAAGCATAGATGGTTCTTGATCGGTAGTTATATGAATGGCAGTTCCATGTTTGATGCAGATTTAAATTGTACAAAGCCTACTGGGTTTGTTTCCTGTTAGCTCTATGTATTTTTTGTTTTGTTTTTGGACAGAGAACAATCATAACAATGTTCCTCGTTTTGGTAAGTTGAATATAATTATTATTATAAGCCCAATAGATTAGAACTATTATTTTCCCCATATCTGTGAGTATGGTTTTCTTTTCTTGTTTGTCTTATAAGATAAAATTGGCTGTTTGTAGAAAAGTCTGCTTTTAGAATAATGAGTCTTGTGCACTTTTCATGCCTTTAACTTTGTCAGTCAGCTGGACATTAAAACTAACTCATTGGCCATCTTTATAAAGGAGATTTTTTTCTGGGATCATCATTTTACAATTTATATTTTACATCTGCAGGAGGTCAATTCTGTTTCTTCAATGGAGGTGATGAAGTTTCTTTGAATATTTTGACCTTTTTCCACTATAAGGAAGATCTTATCTATTCATTTCATGCAGCGCAGCTTTTCAACTTAATCCAACGCTAAATATTTGCAAATTATTACAAGATTTAAACATTTAAAAAAATATTATTACTTCAATGAATTGAATAGATTTATAGAAATGTTTAAACATTTTCTTATGCAGTTCAAATATTAGACCTTTGGTGGTCAGTAAGGCCACACATTAACCATCCCTAGCTCCCACAGCCAAGAAGCTTTTTTGGTAGATACAGGTGTTTATTGAAAGTAAGACATTATGCGCGCAATTACCATAAATTTAGAAATGTTTATTGTGTACTCTTAGAGCATGCTCGTAGTATTTTTCTATATCTCTCATCTGACGTCTCATTTTTTGGACTACAAGGAGACATAGGTTCTTTTTAAAACCGTAGTGTTTTTTGAAAAAACTTACTAACATTAATAGAGAATATAACACATAAAGGATAATCTAGGATAATCTTGTGTTTAGTTGTATTGGTTTTTAGATGTGCCACTTGATTCCTCTTTTTATATAAAATATTTATTATGATATATTACATGTATTTTACATATATAAATCTGGTCAAAGGGCTGAGGATCACATAGCCACTAGGTCAGAATCTAAGATAAAATTTATGTAAATAACACAATGATAGAAATGTAATTGTAGGTATAGCTTTATCTCTTTTTGCTCTTATATCTGCATTGTGTTGCCTATTGAATCCATCATAGCTTGACACCATTTTTACTTTTTCCCTTGTATGTTGACTTGACATGAATGAAAACATTTTTTGTATTTTTATATTTAGATGATGATGATGATGTGTAATAATTTTAAATGACCCCAAAGGATTGTAACAATGATTTAAATTAAATGTCACTATTGTTTCTAAACACTTCATATGCGAAGAAACATTTTGATTTTATCAGATAACCTGTTTACGAAGATACAAAGGGAAGTACAAGAACAAGGATTGTGTTTAGGGCTTGAAAATTATGATCAACCTTGTGGGTTACCTTAATTAATTACAAATGATTGTTTAAATAAACCGAAGTACAGAAGTTAAAGGAGTTCTGGATTAGAGAGAAACAATGAGGTATGAGCAAGTAGCCTAGACAGTCATGTGATACTAGTTTTTAACAAAGGTTTTACAGAAAAAACTTACAGAAAAAAATCAATTGTTGCAGTTTCAGGGATAACAATGAAATTTCTTATGTTAACCGTAACCAAAGTTAACTCTGTCAAGGAGCATGTGACTACTTGCTTGTACCTCATTGAGGATAACTCATTCTGCCACCATTAACTTTGTCAAGTTATGTTATATACTTACTTGTCAATGGCTTTTCATCTCTGCGTAAGGAGAACCTCATATCTGCACTCTCTGCCTCTGGGGCTTCTATGTCATTGTGTTTCAGTTTGATGCTTCGCTTAATCTACTTTTAATATATGATTAACATTATTGCTTAAAAGCCAATTTTACCCACCACCTTGCTAACTCCAGGCTCATACTCATTTATTGAACTTTCTTCCATTTCCATCAAAGAATTCTAGTTTTAGAAAGAGACAATTGAGGATTACTTATTCTGCTATCTTCAACTTTTGTCTAGTTATATAGAAGGTACACTTACTTGTCAATGAGTTGATATCCTTGCGATAAGAGAAGATGCATATATTCTCTCTTCGTCTACCATCTCAATGTGTCTTAGTTCAATGCTTCGCTCAATCTACTTTGAATATATGATATACATTATTGCTTGATGCTAACCCATTATCATTTTACCCACCACCTTGCAAACTTCAGTTCCATCCCCAATTATTGAAATTCTTCCCCTTCCATCTTCCACTTCTTATGTTTTATTATGTATTCAAGCTACTTCAACCTTCATTTTCTCTCCCCCCCCCCCCCTGTCGTTTATCACCATGATTTCTGTAAATACACTTGAATCATTAGACTGGTAATCCATTGGTGTATGTAAAGATTTGTATGGTGAAGGTGCTTGTGTATGTCTATTAACCCCCTGATATTTGGTGGATTTGCAGGATTCAGTACATAGTCTTCTCGGAGACATACAATTTAATATAGTGACTGAGGAGCCGATATCTCAGTAGGTAGAGCATCTGGCTCTCATGTGGTGACAAGAGTTTAATTCTTAGTAACGGCAAATTTTTGGCCCTCCTATTCACCCAGCTAGTCTGTCACACAGAGGGAAGTAAAAGTTGACAAGGAAAGCAATGGAAAAAATCCTCAATTGCTGTATTTCTAAAAAATCAGGACTCTAGTCTTAGTCCTCATCATCATCATCATGATTTAAAGTCTTTTTGTCCATGCTGCATGCGTTAGACTATTCGCAATGCAATGGCAATTCTCCAGGCATCTCCTTTAGCGCTAGGCTAGGTTCAAGACGGGTTTCCCTTAGGTCTTCTTTGACCACCTCGTCCCATGACTAAGGGGCTCGGCCAGGGCCGGGGTTACCAGCAGTCTTGAGGGACTGGACTCTTCTTAACCAGTTATCTCTGTATTTCCTGGCAACATGGCCATACCAGCGTAGACGGCTACGGCGCATAAGTTCCTTGATGGGTGTAACACCATTATTGGATCAGAGTTCCGAGTTAGAGATGGAGTTGTCAGTCCTGATAACCCAATTATATCTAGTGAATATGTGTAACTTTACTTTACTTGACAATAAAATATATGGATCTTGTGTGTGAGTTCTGCATGTTAAAGATCACTCAGTGGTTAAAAATTGAACCAAGATGAGCCCCTAAAAAAGGGCATCCATGCTAAACAGGCTTTAGTTACTGTTAAAATAGTCAAACTAGCTGACATTTATATTGTTTTTTAGCATGTTCTTTTCACTTTAAACAATCTTTATTACTGTTTTAGTTTCTTCTAATCTCTTGTGTATAAATATTTTCAAAAGTAGTTGAACCTTTTTTTGAAGAAAAGTTGATTTATATAGAACAGCAAATATCAATTTTTTATTGAATGTCATAGTTTTCATAAGCATCACCATCAGATATTTCCATGGTGAGCCACAGGTTTTTAGTGACATTTTAGTTTGCCAGATTTTGTCTTTTTTTTCTACTTCATATTATCTCAAGGTTAAGGTCAAACTTTTCCCTAAAATATTTAATCCTGTAAAAGTATATTGGTAAATTTTGAATGCAGTTATTTGATTTTTGCAACTAATGTGATAGTTCCCTTAAAAATTCACATCCAAAGTCCACCAGAGCACAGTATGCATGATGTATTGCTGAAGAGTAGAGGTTTGGTTGGAGACATAGTCTAGAAAAGTCTGTTTCTATAGCTGGAGTCAGTGTTAGGAACTTTTATGACTCCCTACTCCAAGCTGAAAAATCCAAATTACACTTTAAAAACCAAATGGTTGCTAGTTGCTATTAATTAATATATACATGAATGTTGGATTGTAATTTCATGCTAATTTTTAAAGGCATGATAAGAAGTTTTGGCCATAGTTTGTGTAGGTTTTGACACCCAGAGGCGAAGTCTTGGTTTGAGTAGGTGTTTGTCTCATTTTGATTTGGCTCATGATCAACCAATGTTGTCAAGCGATGTCAACCACTTTTTGAGATGTGTATGACAGATACAGTCTTTTAAATATCATATATATATAGATGCGGAGATCATGGTGCAAAGTCAATAATTCAAGCGTTTGTAGCGTAACACCCTCTGAGGATGACCCAATGTAATTATTTTGTATCATAAGATTCATATTTCAACTGTCAAATGGTCAACCAATCCAGTTTATCTCAAGAGGGTTAACCCATAGCGCCCAACAAACCTCTGGAACACATTTTATTCCACCAAAACCCAATGACAACAGTGAAGCACATTAATGCCAAAGAGCTCAAGCTCAAGCTCAAATTGCAACTGGTTCAGTAAAGAAAAGCTCATTACACAAATTAATTGTGTGTGGTTAAGTGGTAGGCTGGTAGACTCTGGAGCAAATGTTTCCAGTTATTTATCTCCCCAGGGCCTGGCTTTTTGCTTGGGAAAAAAACATTTTCTCAAATGAAGATTCAATCCATTCACATGGATGAAGTTGAAGCTCTACAGGAGCTTTGGATCATCATCCAACAACCTTCTTCAGCTGATTGATGTTAACATTTTCTCATTTTGACCAAGGTGAAGAGTGGAAGTGAATGTCATTTTAAGATTGCTATGGTGAGATGCCAACCAGGGAGCATTCCTTGTTCCTATGAAGCTGAGAATATATAGGTATTACTACATGGGAAAACTTTAATTGTAAAGTGCCTTGAGCCAACTTACAAGTGAGTAAATGGCTATATAAATGCAATAATTATTTTTTCGTATAGATCAAATATTTGAATGATATATTTTGTATAATATATCTATGGCAATAGCAGCAGTTAAAATAGTTGACATCTTATTTGTCCCCAGAACTGACAACACCAGACACACCCAGCATTCCTCATCACCATATTCCTGGTCTGCCTTCCATTGACCCTGGTGTCAGTATCAACATGTCCAGTCTACGTTCTATTGATGTCTTCATCTGTTATAGGAGGTCAAGTGGGTCACAGTTGGCCAGGTAATCTTGGAAAGAATATTAACTTACAGGGTGTTTTTTTGTAGTATTAAGCGATAAGAAATCGTAATAACTCCCAGTTGGGAGTTCATGATCATCATCATTATTTATAGTCATGTGTGCACGCTATGTGGGTAAAACTTTTCACAATACAATTGCTCTTAGCCAAGCTTTGTGATCTTGTACCATTTCTGGAGCGAAAGGTTTAATCTTGAAATCTTCTTTCATGGCCCCGTTCCACGACTTGAAATGAATTTCTTATCAACTGTGGAAAACCAGAAGTTTCTAACCATAACGTTTATGGAGTTATTACAATTCTTATCGCTTAGAAAAATACCCTGTATATCTTTCCTCACTAGTCCTTCTTGATTTTGTTAACCTAGCAACAGGAAGTTCATATATTTATCTTACAATCTCTGATAGGTGGTTAATTTGAACCACTTTTTTTACATACCTAATAATTTTGAAATTTTTGTACAGTTACCAAGTACTACAATCTCCTGGACTACTGCTTAATGTTATAAGTCGTAGATATGACCCAACTGGGATTCAAACACTCAACATTCTGCTCTAAAGGCAGATGACTTCACCACTCTGACACAGGGACTTACAATGTCATTTGAATTTTGGAAAAGTCAATATTATGAATTGGTAATATTTAACTCATATTGGTCAGCCAGTGTGTAGACTGATGTTTGTTTGTTTATCTTGCCCTCAGCCTACTCAAAGTACATCTACAGTTACGAGGCTTCTCTGTGTTTCTGGACATTGATCGTCTACGCGCTGGCAAGTTTGATGAGAATCTACTCTACAGCATTCACATGTCACAGCACTTTGTCCTTGTACTCACTCCTGATGCCTTAGATAGATGTGTCGGTTAGTCCATTAGATATATGATTTGTTTAGTCCCTTAAATGTATTGGTTAGTCCATTAGATATATGATTTGTTTAGTCCCTTAAATGTATTGGTTAGTCCATTAGATATATGATTTGTTTAGTCCCTTAAATGTATTGGTTAGTCCATTAGATATATGATTTGTTTAG
>JAUUEB010271034.1:0-13149 GCA_032362205.1 Clione limacina
TTGCTCAACTTGTCAAACAGAGGTACATCTTGCTCAACTTGTCAAATCAAGAGGTACATCTTGCTCAACTTGTCAAATCAAGAAGTACATCTTGCTCAACTTGTCAAATCAAGAAGTACATCTTGCTCAACTTGTCAAATCAAGAGGTACATCTTGTTCAACTTGTCAAACAAAGAGGTACATCTTGCTCAACTTGTCAAACCAGTCAAATCAAAGATAGTGGTTGACAATCAAAGGAAGAGTAGCCAGAAAGGAGCAACTCCCAGGACAAATTTCAAGGTTTTACATCAACTAACTGTCAATCTAGAAGTCTTAATACAAGATCAAATTCTGAAGACAGATAGTGACAACTATTTGGATGAAAAGATGCATTTACGGGTTAAGCAAAAGACATGAGAGATAAATGCATTTTATAAAGAAAATTCAGTCAACAAAACAAATTACAGTGGTTGAATGAAAAAAGACATGAGTGAGTGTATAAATAAATTTTCTAAAGCAAATTCAGTCAAAAAAACAAAGTTTACTTTGTTTCAATTTATAGTGGTTGAATGAAAAAAGGCAGCAAAGCCATTGACACAGCTTCACACAATTGTCAATATCTATACAGGCTTTCCTTTGAGATTATACTACATTGGAGGATTTTGGCACCAGTTTTTTTTCTTTAAAAAAAACCCATTTAACTTAGAAACCATCATACAATAATGGTAACCTCACATAAGGCCTCCAAGAACCACATTTATGCTTCCTTGGTAAGGTTTAGTGAGATGGATGATGGGTTAGATTTCATTTGGCTCTTATGGTCTGAACTTGTTTATCTATAAGATCTAGTTAACTAACATCATGTCATTTAAATAATGTACAAACAGAAAAGAAATTATGTTAGATAAAAATGTAAACTAAGAATTGAAAAAAGAGATATAAAACTTACCCCAAATAAGAGAATTCCTCTCCATGGTTTTCTATTTCCTAGATAAAAGATAAAGAATTATATATACTATATAAGATAAGAATACAATAAATTCATTTAAAATACTATTATTTACACTTTTTTTTCAATTTAATCAGCTGGAGAGTGTTTAAATGGGCATAGGGAACAACCTGTGAATAAAAGCTTAAATGTCAATTGTACACAGAAAATGTCAAAGCAAATACAATCCTCAGTAAACAAAATTCATGTTTAATGTCTCTTAAAAACTATGAAAAGAAAGTTGTAGTATACATGATGGAGTTATCAACAACTTAACCCTTCCCTTTCTAGCTGCTCAATTTTAATAATGCAACAAAGCATGGCACACTTTTTTGTACACAGAAAATGGTGGACTAAATCATAATGTTAATTGTCAAATATTGTCAATAAATACCATCAAACTTAACAAAGCTTGAGGTGTAACATTGAATTAATTGGGATAAACTTGACATATTGAATAGATTCAACTCATCACTAAACAAAATCTACTGAATTATATTGGTGAACAATCAATCTCAAATTTTCAATTTTTTTGAATTGTTGATAGACCTACATATATATACTAATAAAGTTTCTGCTAATGATCTGCTCATACTTCCATTTTCCCTTCCCCTCAACCTGTCTCTCCTTCCTCTTTAACACATGTACAAGCATCCAGAACACACAAGTAGCCACTTATATGTAAGAACTAATTTCACAATTTGGCAGGATCCCATAGTGTGATGAGTGAGAGATTTTCCTTTTTTTTATTTTCTGCCCTAACTCTGCTTCACTGATCTTGACATTAATAATACTACCTAGTATCAATGTCATTAAAAATTCAAATTCAAATGAGTCTGCTGCATTCAAATTACATTTCAGACATCAGAAGTAAATGTAAAAGCAGATCAAATACAGATTCTTATTAACCCTTCTTGTAATTTGATGCCCAAAAAGAAACAGAGCTCTTTATTTTCTGTTTTGTTGCGCAAGGCCTGGTCTTAGCGCTCCCGACATGCCATGTAAAGTTCATATATTTATTTGGATGTCTTTGGTTTTGCAGTAGGATCATATTCAACTTTTTTGGGAAATAGCGTTTCTATGTGTATAATCGTTCCCGTACATCGTGACCCATAAAGGGAACACACCTTTTGCTAACCTGTGTTTCTACAAAGCACCTGGACTCAATATCATCGGGTGTGCAATAAAAGGGTCCAATTTTTCCTATCCCGTATTGGGTTATGCAGTACGATTGTATAGGATTACAATTTTATTGGAAAAATAGCAATAACGTTCTTGGCATAAGATGTGCCCCATTTTTGGAACACATGGAAACCATGTTCCGAAAATGGGCATCAAAGTACAGGGAGGGGTAAAAAGGTAGTATTTCTCTCTATAAAAGTATGACCCAAAAATGGGTCACAAAGTACAGGATGCAAGTAAATATCGAAGTACGGGAAGGGTTATTATTAAGACATTAGGTCAAAGTTCACAAAAAGCCTGTTACCTGTGAAAAGATGGGGGAACTTGACAGGTAAAATAACAGCCTCTTTGAGTGATTCCTTTGCTCCTTCCAGACCAGCCACATCTGACCATTTGATATTAGGTGACTCCATCACAATGGCACCTAGAAATGAAAGAACATAAAAATAAATTTAACTTAGTTTATCAATTTTTAAAATTTCAATCTTATCAAAACAAATATTTTTTTGTGCAAGGAAGTGACTTTCCATATTCAAAGGGCTGAAAAACTTCCACTTTGTACCAGTGTTTCCCCCCCTTCAACTCTTCTTTGATTCATCCCCGGAAGTCTTTTAAGCCAGAAATTTGGAAAAATAAAGACACAAAAAAGGAGTCAGCCTCATTTATTTTTCATCAAGGAATACTATCTGCAGATGAAATCAATTCTCAGAACATTAACTAGAAAAAATGTCATTAGGAATAGCACATATGATTTGCACCACTCATGTCAACTTCATGATTGTTCCAGGAACATACATCAAAAGTGAGCATAATTCAAGTACAATCAGTGCTTCCAACAACATAAAAATGTAAAAAAAAATCAAAATGCTGTTTAAACATATCTTCAAATCTAGGAACATTTTTACTTGGGGCCTGGAGACATAGTTATGCTTATATCATTAAGCCATTGAAGGTGATCACAACTCTTTTTATGTATTTTTTAATGAATGTTATGACTTTTTGAAAATAAAGAAATTTTTACAATGTAGGAACATTGGAAGCACTGTGCAATAAGTGCCTAACCTGTGCCAGACCTGCCAACCTCCCAGAGTAGCAAGGTGTAATATCAAGGCCAGATTGGTGTATTTTAATGTGCCAAGGTGTAATGAGCGCGCACTTGCACGCCCATATTCTCTTAAAAACAACTAACAAATTATAAAGCTTTTTTACTCACCTAAATCAAGCCATATTGGTACTGTATTGTACAGTACACTGTAATACACTACATTATATCTCTAAACATAAAAAGAATTCTTGCCATTCTCTCCAATCCAAGGTCCAATGAGCATGGTTCCCAGCCAAAAAGGAAAACAAATTGCTGACCTTTTCCAGACCCAATTTGGCGAGCTTTTGTTGCTTTATCCTATTTCAAACGTAATGTTAACGATTTGTCTGTTATTTTGCACAGAAGTTTTCTTTGAAAGTCGATCCAAGAAGGTAGGAGTATACTGAAGTGGCCATATTTTGGTTAAAAATCAATCAACTCGACGCAAGAAAGAACAACGCCTAAAAATGAAAGTACAAAAAATCAAATTCGGAAAAGTTGTATTCGATATCAGATGTCGATCTTTGAGTATACAAGCGCAATGTATTATCACTATTTGTATGACATTTTTCCATTAGTCAAGTAGGAACTCGAGCAAGTTTCAATTGTTAACTCGATTCGGAACTATTCCAGTTTAATTGAGAAAAACCAAAGATTTTCATAGTTGCAGATAGAAACAAGTCAGGCGCGCGGCGATGATTTTGCGTAACTTAAGGCGCTGAGGTGTACCCGCATAATTTACGGTCGATTCGCGTAACAAATACGTGACATCGCATACACTTGGCAGCTCAGTAAACTTAATGAGTTTTAAATGACAAGATTCCTTTTTTGTGTCAGCAATTAAATCTAGCTTAGTCCATAACTTAGTATAATAATGTGCAGCATTCATATGACTAGAGGTGAATAATGGTTTAAAATGTGATAATAATACATAATACATGAAAAGAATAGGAACTCATGCCTTTTGAAGCTTGTCAGGGTATTAAGTGTAAAGTGACAAAAAATCAGCAATGAATTAATAATTTTCAAATTGTATGTGGCATAGAAACAAGACATGAAACCCAAAGGGCTTCGTGTGAACATAAAAAATACCAAAGTGATGGTGGCTCATTGTGGCCTTAAACCACACAATAAGTCTGGTAACTACCCATGTGGTGTATGTCAGAAAGGTGTGGGCAGGAACTCCATATACTGCCCTTCTTGTAATGGCTGGATACACAAACGATGCAGTCACATCAAGGGTAACCTTTCAGCTGCTGTGAAATTCAAGTGTTCCATCTACATCAGCCCACCCAGTGCCCACAGTCTCTCTAGCAGGCAATAACCTTGAGGTTGTTGATAAATTTTGCTACCTAGGAGACATGCTGGAGGCGAGTGGTGGTGTGTCTAGCTCAATAACCAGAGTCCAGTGCGGATGCCTCTGCTTGGCTCTAAGACGGTACGACTAAAGCTGAACTCTATAAGACCTGTGTTCAAAATGTATGGTACGGCCCTGGTGAGATGGTCAAAGAAGACCTAAGGGAAACCTGCCTTGACTGCGCTAAACAGAGATGCCTGGAGAACTGCCATTGCATTGCGAACAGTCTAACCCATGCAGCATGGACAGATAGACTTTAAATGGTGATGATGAATTTGATAAATCTGTGTAAAAGGGTTTGATAAAGTAAAAACTTAAATATTTGTCTCATTCTCAAATTCCTAATTTAATTTTGTTACACACCTCAGACACTTTTGCTCACATGGTGCTTTAAAGCTTACTGGGTTTTTCAATAAACTTGAACTTGCATAAACAGCTCTTACTTCAGAAGAGGGAAAATACTTACGTGGCCATTTCTTTGCCATCTTGAACGCATTGGCTGCTTTAACATATAATTCACATGCTTCTTCTTGTTTTGAACCTCCACTGTGAATTAATGAGAAATTAGGGATTACATTATTTTTTGTTATTTGAGATAAAAGAAGAAAAAAATCCTTATGAACAAAACAGAAATTAACCAAAATTCAAATCAGGATATACAATGCCATGCCTAACAAAATACCCCAAAAATTGTGCTTTGAAGTCATCCGAGATGATATGAAAGCAAAGGGGCTTCAAGTGAGACATGCCAAGGACCGTGTCACCTGAAGAAACCTCATAACAATGTTAATTCTAGGCCATTGCAGCATGGAAAATTTACTATAAACATTGATGATTCTTCAAGATTGAAAGTGATGTACAATTGTGTCGCATCAACACTGTTCTTGTTACTCCTTCGAACACTTATATTTACATTTATCTCACTAAAGCAAATATCTTTTAAGACAGACAGTGCCAAACAGTCTTTTTCTTATTTAAACAGCTCAAGGTCAGTATTTTGAAAATAATTGTCAGTTTGCATGTTTCTTTAATACTTTTTGCTATCCCCAGACATAGGTTCAAAGCCAAAACCCATGAAGCCGAGCCTAAGTCCTGACATCTCAAAAAGCCAAATACAAGAGTCAGCAAAAATGGCCCCTTTGTAGACATTTGATCATAGATTCATTAAAAATGAAGCAAGAGTAAGGACTCTTTCAGGACTTTTTGAGAAGCTTATTGCAAGTACTTTGCATCCACTCAAAATCTGTTTTGAATTGTTCATTATTTAGTATTCTTTTATGTTCATAGTATTTCATTTAGAAAAATATACCACGTCTCACAATATAATTGTGGTTGTGAATTAAGGGACATAAAAGTTTTTCTTTATTTACAAAGAAAACAAACTCTTGAAAAAAACAATAATTTCTACTCACTGAACATCATGAGTGACAAAAATGAAACCCTTTCTTCTTCTTCTTGATCATTCGCTTTAACCTCAAACAAGTTTGCGTTAGCGTACTGCTTTTAACACAATCATGTTTTGCGTTTACACATTGGTGCTTCCCTTCGCACAGAGGGCGGTCGCTATCCGTCTTAAGAAGTACAGAGTTGACAGTTTTGGGCAGAATATATCTTTTGAATTTTGTCCGGATGCTACTCTGAGCAACCATCAAGGGATCGTTAGCGTACGACTAGCACGGGGCCTCCATTTTTATTGTCCGCCCCTCTGATAGGACTAGGTACATGATCCTGCCTACCAGTGGACATGCAAGTACTGATAATTAAATCTGTTTGCACGAGCGATATGCACCAATCATATTCCAGGATAGCTTTACACATTTTTTTACCTTGAAAAATGTGTCCATTGAGGAGATTGAACCTGCAACGTTTTTTCCAGCCACCGCCTCAAGAGATCAAATATCGCTCTAAAGATCAGCTGACTAGACCACTCTGCCATCCTGACCAGGGGTGCAACTAAAGCATTGTTATTTTTTATTATATTTTAGATGTGGAGCATGTTTTTACGATATTTTTAGAGAAAACTCAAAACACATTAAATAAAAGAATTTTATTATATTTTGTCACACTTATGTGCAGAGTTTTCAAATAGGTTATGTGTTTTTATGTGAAAAATACTAAATTTTTGATCCTATCTCTTTTTTACTTGCAGACATTGGTAAAACTTGTGAAAACCATGTTAATCCCAAGTGCAGTGGTTTCCCTTTTAGCAGTCACATTCACAGTAAGTATTAAACACCACTTTTGTCTCATTGTTTCTCTTTATGATTGTCAAATTATGTGGAGCTTACAAATTTGCAAACATTTAATACTATGACAAAAATGTATGCAACAGAAAGATATTGACATAGTTGGATGGTTTCATGTGTTAAAATAACCCATTTTGAGAGCCATGATACTTTTTATTTGAGGCATGATTGATGATCATAAGAAAGTGCTCCCTTAAGTAAATCATTTTCCGTTTAATTCATTTTGGGAATATGATAAAACAAATTATGTGCTAATACTTTAGGTGTCTATTGATTTGAAAAGATTGACAGCACTTTCTTTTTGAATCAAGTTATTTTTATGGAATATTTCATACACTTTAATGACTTACTTTTAATTCAATATTATCTTGCTCTTTGTCTTCACCCAGTTACTGAAGGGAGAATTAAGGAAGTCCCCTCAAGATGCTAACAAACAAGTTAATGGTGTTAAGAATGACACCTCTCAAACATAGTGAGTTTTCATTTTTCTAATAAAACATGTTTTCCATTTTCTACACTGCTAATATAGATTTTATTCATGCAAAGTCATTTTAACATTATTTCAAACTTCACTTACAGCTTTGTGCAAATAGAGACATAGTAATAGAAAAGCCAAGAAAATAATGAAACTGTATTCGTAATAGTTTTTTGTATTTGACATTAAAATATTTTTTATTTTCAAATTATGTATTTTTAACCGAATTCATGGTTTGTCATTTGTCCTTGACCTTCATGGCACCTGATCTTATCAGAGGGGAGTAGAGTTTATAAAATTTATTTTCATAGTGAGGAGATTGTACTTTGGTTTTTGGCATAAAATCTGAAACCTTTGAATTCTTTATGTTGCTTGCTTTCCTAAACAGCTGTTATGGTTAACAAAGATGATATAAGAAGATTCATAACAACTCTGCTACTTACTCGTCTGTCTTGTCCTGTCTATCATGTACTTTGATTTCTACAGTCTTGCTTTGTGCTTACCTAAATGAAACCATCTTTTCTTTATTTTACAGTGTACAGCAAAAGCCTCATGCTGAAGTAAGTTATGTAGATTTTTTGTTTTGTCAAAAGTTGTCATAGTGAGTGACTTAGGGGAAAGACATCTTCCTTGTAAATGGAAACCTGCTCAATAGCACCATAATCTTGTATTATAACAGAATTGTTTTTTTTATCATATTACTTTGACTCATTCAACTCTGTTTGATATCAACAATTCAATCACAGAATCAAAGCTTTGCATTATGTTTTTGACGAAATCAATCTTAACGGGTGATACTTCCTCTTTAATATATGTTTATTAACCTGCATTGAACAATCCTTCTTTTGTAAAGGGATATAATCTGATAGCACGTTAACTGCTTAAATCTTCAAAGATGTATTTTAAAATTTGCTCTATTATTATATTCTTACATTGAGTAGCTAAAACAAGCTTACTCTACATCAAATATGCATTTTAGCCAGCTACGTTGTTGGGTAACAATCAGATGTTGTTATTAGGCGTAGAGTATAGTATCAACATTTTGAAAATAGGGTGAATCATTATCTTTATCATAACCCCAGCCTACAATATTGCAGAAAAAAGATGAGTGAGTCTCAAAATTGTAACTTGATATCATTATTTGTTTTATAATCAGTTTCAATGTTAACCACTCCCTCTTAATGTTTGTTGTATCACTTTTTTCCAGCTGGTCTACCACAGTTTTCAACTCCTGGCATTCACAGCAATGGCATTGCTTATAATGAGACTCAAACTGTTCTGGACACCTCAGTTGTGCCTTTATTCTTCATTGTTAGCCTCAAGACAGGTATTGTATTCATGAGTTTTTAACATTTGTAAGATGAAGGAAGTAGACGTAATAAATACATAGTGAATACTTCCTGGCTGAGTTTATCTACCAAATTTATGGCACATGAGTTTGATATCGATGAATGAATATCGATCGAGTTTTAAAGAGATCGATATTCATCCATCGATATCAAATGAGTGTGCCATAAATTGGATAGAGAAACTCAGCCAGGAAGTGTTCATTTTATTCCACTTGGCATATTTCATCAAATTTTGGTGATTTTTCAAA
Source organism: Clione limacina (assembly GCA_032362205.1). NCBI lineage: Eukaryota > Metazoa > Mollusca > Gastropoda > Pteropoda > Clionidae > Clione > Clione limacina. Next base: position 8,909 of record JAUUEB010271034.1, read on the forward strand.
ACATACAAAACCTACGTTATATATATTACAAGCAAACTAACAAACATTCTCACAAATGTCTTACACCAAGCTTTTTTCTATACCAGATATTCCCTTTTGGAACAAAAAACAGCCATTTTGCAGTCCTTGCTGCTATTGTTGCCATCATGTCATATTATGGAATGGAAAACGTCCAACATCAGAGAAACATAGTTGGAGAGTTCAGTAATCCAGCACAAGAGGAACTGATTGAATGGATCAAGGCAGAGACACCACAAGGTACATACTAAACGTCTATCATATTTGATTTGTAACTCTGTATTGTATTTTGAAATACAATGTGGTCAACCTAAATGGGATTTGTCACTTAATTTAATTTGCAGTGCAGCCCTTATTTTCTGAGCATATGCAGTATAAGAAACCATCCGCATCCTTTTCTCCAATCATTTATGAATTCATGCCTCTCTCTCAATGCAGTCAACACATTGTTGGACCCTAAAATCTTGCACAGAGGCTTTTATAGTAACCTTTAAAAAATGTTTTCTCAAATGTTGAAAAATCTTTATTTACAGATTTATGGCCTTAAATGTTATGATTACCCTTTGTATTTGTCTCAGATGCTGTCTTTGGTGGAGCCATGCCAACTATGGCCACTGTCAAGTTGTGTACCTTAAGACCAATTGTAAATCATCCACACTATGAAGATGCAGGTCTCAGGTAAGCACAGCAGTCAATGTCCACTAGTCCATATGAGTGTGTTGACTTTGTTGAGATGAGTGGGAAGATTGTTTTTAAGTATTGGCTGTAGTTTACAAAACAGAAGAAAGTGTCATCACATAATTTTGTTGAATGAATCAACTACAGATGTCCAAAGTTTTTTTGTGTGTTTGTAAACTATTTCAAAACCTGAATGCTTCTCATGAAACTCAAAAAATTATGGTATCTTGAAATAAAGTTATTCTATCCCTTTCACAATGTTCAATGCATGCTGGATGAAAGATTCAGAAATACAGTAGAATCCCTCTATTATGTCCACCTCTATTACGGCCATTCGCCAGTTAAGGCCAAATAAAAAATCCCCGATCTTTTTCCTTCTTAAACTCTGTTATTTATTTCCGTCTATTACGGCCATCAGCCAAATACGGTCATCCGCCAGTTAAGGCCACTATTTTTGGTCCCTTTTGAAGACACATCCCTCTATTACTGCCACAGAATACCCATTTCATAGAATATTCAGAGTATTATAGTAAAACATTCCATCAAACAGACAAAGGTGTCTGATTTTTTTCATAAAACCCCTGAATAATTGAAACTGTTTGAAATGGCCATGTTTTGTCCTGTTAACCTTAACTCCAGTCAATAAACGTTCATTATTAAATCATCTCTTTTATTTCTTTGTTTGCCAGATTTTGGTCCTTCTTTTTTTGTTTATCCCTTTATTAAGGCCATCCGTCAGTTGAGGCCATTTTTGGGTCCCAAGGGTGGCCTTAATAGAGGGATTCTACTATAGTTGATATGCGTGAGAAGTTTATAAATTTAAAAGAATATAGCGAATATCCCCTTTACTTGCTTGTACTTTGTTATACAATTAAGTTTAAAAAAACCTTTAAAAAAATGTTAAAAAAGAATCGAAGTAAAAAAAACATAAGAAACAAAATAAGATTAAACCGAAAAAAAACTAAAAATTCTTTACATAAGCTTCCCCCTACCTCTTTTTACACATTCCTCGTGGTCAAATCACAAACGTCAAATATAATCAATTGAGAATAGTTCCCGCACTTATATCGGTTAGACCCCAGATCATCAAGGTCTTTAAAACTTTGTTCTGCTATACTCACATAACTATTTGTGTAGACACTTTAAACAACTCGGCTAATGACATACAATATTGAAGTTAACAGCACGTGGTGCATTCAAGCGTTTGTGATCGCTGTTTTGTGTAACGTGGGTGAGCTGGCTCTGGTATCACGTGAGCAATCCTATATATAATGAGAGTGCAACTTATTACAGTTGTTCCAGTGGGAGAGAAAACATTTTTGTTTGCATGTTTCTCCTTAACGGCTCGGAATTTATGGACCTTTTATTGCATGCGCTAATACATATATCAATTGTACTTAGCAGGTTCCATAATTGCATCTATATATTCTGATAAACAAAAAAATTAATTTGTTATCAATAAAATACGGGTTTGAAAATATCCAAAACTTTGACGAAATTTAACGAAATTTTAACATGCTGACTACTCATCTGAACAGAAAAAGCTAATTCAAAGAAGCTTTAATAACATCGTTGAAAGCAATACTATATCAACCAAACGTTATATAAAGAATGAAAAATATTTCGGAATCATAATGCTTAAAAGTCATGGTAATGCAGCATGCTTGATATTTTTTATATGAAATATTCTATATGAACTCCTATGTATTATCAAAACAAATATAAATTTGTGTATGTATTTTATGTTGATATCACAAACTGTGAAAAAATTATCTCGCTGATCACTTTCTGTTATCTCACACTATTTGTGAATGCAATGTTCTTAAAAAATTAATTCTAAAAATGACATGTTTTAGTAGCTTTTTTCAAAGATTGCGTCAACTTATATAATTAATTGCCTACTAGACGTTCGTTGGTCTAGGGGTTATTTGAGATTTCATGATAATATTTGCTCAGCTCGCCAGCAAAAACCACGACTTCTAAAAATCCCATAATAATTTTAAAAGGTATCTAAATACCTAAGGCAGTGCCCATTGACAGTTTCTGCAGTTTTCATTTGTGTTGCTTGTTAGAATAATTTAAAAAAAAACGATAATTTGTATAAATTGACACCTCCCAAGCAATGGCCCATTTCAAAAACGGATGTTCAACACATTCCTTCTTTTGTTGCACACCAGCATGTAATTTTCTTTTTCTGCTGAGTTGATTCTTAGAGGTAGTACCAGGTGTTTACAACTTTTAAACAAACAATATTTTTTGGAGAAAAAGTTTTTCATTTACACTTTTGAATATTTGTGATGATAAAGTTGCAATGAAAGGAGCGTAACGACCAAATCGACGAAGGGTGGAAAGCGCCTGTGTTTTGAAAGGGAGTTTCCTTCAAGAGGGGAATATTTGCGCGAAGACTTTGCAGGGGTGTGGGCGGGGGGGGGGGCTCAATATCAATAGTGTATTTAAAACCTTATGGAATGATGGGTCTTTAGAAACTGTCTTCTTCTTTTTCTTCTTCTGCTGTGCTGATTCTTAGAGATTGTGCCCGGTGTTTATAACTTTTAAACAAACAATATTTTTTGTAGAAAATACGAGTCTTTTTTAATATTTGTGATGATAAATTTGTAATGAGAGGGAGTGTAAAGTAAACGACGAATTGAGGGAGCGTTTAGCGACTTTTACAGCAAGCGCTCATTTGGTATAATACCACAGTTATTTCCTCTGAATTAATTACTACATATTCTTAGTAAAAAATATTGACATTTAGAGTTAACATAGCTTATACTAAACATAAGCATAACGACCCTTTTAGGTGTTGTTTTTTTATACCTGACATTTTGGTGCTTAACATACTTCAATTTTAAGAAATGATACAGTCTTGATTTGTTAGTAGAAGACCTGCCCTGCCGTGCGTTCAGTATACAATTTCTTTTTTTATTAAACACAACTTTCCTTATTTTTTTAACATATTTTCAATCAGTTTAAAAGAAAACATTTTGGCCCCTTGTTGTATTTTGAGTAATATTACAATATTCATAAAATTTCAAACCACCAAACAAGTCATAGTTGCTATTTTTAATGCTGTAATATGTATTGCACCTTAGTATTGTTCCGCACTTTTCATCAATTTAATTAGTTTATATTTACCACTAGCGACTTCGTCACGTCGGCGCTACCCGACTTCCTCTTAAAATGAGCTCAAGAGAAGACGAAGAAGACGAGATTATTCATTCCCACTGAGGTTCGAATGCATAAGTGTTGTAAAAAATTACCAACATGCAAAACTCATTCTTCGCCACAGTTTGAAAAAGTAAAGGAAGAATCAGTGTCCAAATAGCAATATCTCCATATGACTTTAATGCCTGAATGTTATTAAAAAGGGTCTCATATAGAAAGCTCGAGCACACCCCTGCATTCAACCAACAGAAGAAACAAAATACGCTCCAGGCGCAATTGGTATTAACACTTTGCGCAAAATACCTCCATTTGAATTACGCAAGCATACAATTCAGCATATATTGTTATAGATAGCGACTCTGTTTTCCTAAGAAGTT
>JAUUEB010271145.1:0-13148 GCA_032362205.1 Clione limacina
TTTTCAATTAACTAAAATAAAATTATTGAGAAATATCTTTGCATGGAATAGGCCCTAAGCAATTCCACTCCTGACTTAATGACACCATTCCCAAGGGTAATACCTGCTTTTTTTCTCATGTCTTCTTCTTCTTTGTTCTTCTCAAATGGTGAGGCCAGACAACTTCAATCATATCTTCATTGCAGCCGTCTTTGAGATGGCAATATTGATTCCCTTTGACAAGAGCAAACATAATTAATCAAGGATTCATCAGCCTGGCATGTCATGTAAATTGCCGATCCAGCAAAGTATAGAAATTAGATAGAAATTGAGTTGAGGCTCTTCATTCCTGCTTCGGTTCACCATTCAAATTTGTGTCTGCTCTTTCTTTCTTATTTCCCTCTCCCCTTACTGTGATAATATTTTCCTCTCACTTTAAGGAAGTCTTACTGAAATAGAATTTAAAGTCAATGTGTAATGCACACTGCAAAAGAAAAATGTTGTGTGAAGGAATGGGGATAAAACTATGGTCATTAAATACAAAAGGATAAGTTGTTTTGTCTCACAATACAAAGTCCACAGAATTTTTTACACAAAGAAAAAGGCAAACCAACCTCCAATGTAGCAGTGTTATCCATAACCTGCCCGTTACCCCAAGTCATATTAAGGAGTCCAGTGATACCAGTAGGTATGGTGGTGACTGTGACATCTTTCTGTGTAGATCTTAAGTTGTTATTAGATTCATTCCATTCATAAAGAGTTATTTCCATGTTCCAAACTGTACGGGAAATCTGTGCAAAAACATTTGGGCTTGGGCTTCTGTTGATCATAGTCAATATAGTGTTGAGAATATTGTACTGTTGCTTGGTAATCTGAAAAGAAAAAGACCTTAATTATAAAAAATCATTGTTTTAAAAAGGTGAAATGTTAAGATAAAAGAAAGTTGCAAATACTCAATGAAGAAAACTAGATCCTTTATTTCCCAAAGAACATGACATGAAGCTATGTGTTTACCTCACCAGTATGACATAAAGCTGTGACTCTACGCTGATTACATCATTCTCAGTAATGAGTATTAGTAACCTTTCCTTATAGTTATAACATGACCTAGATACATATGATTATGAACTTTAAACTATTCCTCGACTTATTTTGTTTAAACTACAGTTCTTCTTGTCTTGGCTGACGCTTTTGACCCAGAACCATAGTGGTTATCTCCTTTATTTTATACTTGTATGTAAAATTGTACCACTTGTCTAAGGTTTCATCATGCATCATGGCCTGCTTATACAAGGTGAAATGTATTCTTAAGAGTTGACCAGTATGTGAGCAGTGTTTACCTCAGCGACCTCCAAGTAATCATGCTCAAAATATTTCGCCAGAGAGTCCATGACTGGCTTACATTTCTCTACAACAGCTGTCAGCTTGTCAGACAAAACTCCAATCTCCATAGTCCACCTCTGTCCATCGATTCTGGAGATTTATGCATTTTGGTAAAAGAATTGATTCAGACAGAAGTTGTGTTTCGTTTTTCAAATCTGACTTTATTCTTAGAAATGATTTACAAACATACATGTGGTTAAAAATTATATTTTTAAGCATAACCTTAAAAAACACACTGTACAGATTCGAAGAACCTGTCGGGACCACCGCTGTTGATTACAGAATTTTGTTGAAGCTATTATCGTAATGGTGTTGTGTTTTAGTGAAAAGAATAAATCCACTCACATCAGCATGAATGAATATATTTCATAATTATTTTCTGTTAAAGATGAAAGGTGTAAAATTCAAACCCAAGTCTTTTTGTCTTATTTCCAACCGTTTTTGCTATTTCTTTTGTCTTTTGTATTCTTTTTGCCTTTTTAGAAGTCATTTCAGTGATATTTTGTTTAACTAAAACTGACAAGATTTACCAGAAATGTTTTACTAAAATGTTAAGGGAAAAATTTAGAATTGAAGTTGTTTCATTGAAAACAGTTTTTTTGGAGGGAAGTTTTTTTGAACACCGTATCTACTGTACATTGATCACAATTTTTTCTTCTACATAAAGCCACCTGCTTAATTTCTATAACTATCAATGTGTAAATATAAAGATGTTCTGGTGTCAATAGAGCTCTTAAAGTGCATGACTATTTCTTTATTTTCAAAGTTGTAGTGAATAAAGATCTTCCACTTCTATGCTAAGGTACTCAAAGTGCATGACTGTTTCTTTATTCCAAAATCTAGGAAATAAGATAAGTTTGTAAGTTGAATTACATTTACAAGACCACACTGTGAAATGTGGTGACAAAACTCCTAAAAAATTAAAGAAAAGTTAGCTCTTGATTTATTACATTTGTGGACTGTGCTTTTTTATTACATTGTTAAAACCAACTAATTTACAAGACTTTTCACGAAAAATATCATTCTGATCCAATTGAAAGTCATAAAGTATTCTCTTCTTATTTCATGGTTAACCAAAGAAATACGTTGGTGTAAAAAACATGTACAATATGTCAATTAACAAGTATAAACCTATGTTATTGATTCCACACATGTTAATGATACCCTGGATTAAGCCAAGATGGCTATATTTACTGTAAGTTATCAAATTAAGTGTTAATCACAGAATTCTATTCTAGTCTATTTAATGGTATAAATATAAAGGATACAAGAAAAATGAAATGAATTTGTCATGACTAAAAGATTTATGGCTAAATGAATACAGCAATGGTCAAATCACCCAAAAACTAAAGATGCATCTGTTAAGGAATTATCTGCACTTCAAAGAAGAAAAAATACACTTTCTTTAGTATCAATATCTATAAAGCCCTATACCATGCATAGTAACAATGAATCCTTCATGATGTTAAGATACTACTCACTGTTTGAGGGTTTTGACAATTGTATTCTGCTCTTCCTCCATTTGACGTACGGTAAGGAATTGCTGGTTCACAGATTTGATGTTGTTCTCTATCATTTCTTCTTCCCAGAGATTCAGAGCCAAATCCATATCATTAACCAATTGAGAAATTGGTGTCAAACCAATTGGGATTGAGCTTGTCTTGATCATAGACTTTATAATGTTGTTGATATTGTGCTGTTGCTCCATAATCTTTAAAAAATGGAACACAATTACAACTAGAAACATGAGTACTCAGATACAAATTAGGATTGAATTCGGGATTCCCAGGACCGGGATATTCCCGGGAATATAACAGTTCTGGGGAACGCTCATTCTTGGGAATATTGCTCGGGATTCCCGGTACTGAAATATTCTTGTTTTGAAGAATGATAACCTTTGTTTTTGTCATAATTCAAGAAAAATTAAAAACAAATTAAACCTCGCAATCAACAAGCAACAACAAAACCAGGCTTCAAATTGCAAACAATCAAGTTTACTCAGAAAAAGAGGCAGAATTTGACTTTTAATATGTCATTAATTTGTCAGTGCTTATCGTCACGTTTCGACAATGGCATTGAATTGAAAGCCAATAGTTTTTGTTTCAGCTTTATGAAGTTCATACTATTCGCAAACACAAACTGTGAACATATTTGAAAAAAAAGAAGAATGTAAATTTGTGTTTATAAATATGAAGACAGTGTGTGTAACTAATGTTAACTCCATGAAGCTGAACTTATCGGCATGACAGGTTTTGATTAGGCCTAGTTTCGATGTTGCCTAGATGTCTAAAATAATGTTTAAGCTTTCATCAAACAAAAGAAATATCATTACTTATTATCGTGTGTTGAACTACCTCTTAAAAACACACATATTTACATATACATGTACCGATTAAACCACCTATGTAAAACAGTACTGAATACGATCATTCCCGGGAGTCCCGAGAAAATAGGCCTTCCACTATCGTTATTCCCGGGAATAGAGCAACCAGGAATATCAACAACCCTAGTACAAACCCAACACTATGTACAAAAAATGAATATTATCACAAATTGGCACATTCTTTGTAAAAAAAGAACACCATGTAGAACGATCATAGAAAGGAAAAAGAATCAATAATAAAAAAGGAGCACATTTAATATTTATTTGCATAAACCAATTAACACAAAAACGCAGTCGCTTCCCGCCCCTTAAAAAGAGTGTGTAGCCACCCCCCTTTAGTTAAGGACCATAGTAAGAGACTTAAGAAAAAAGCATTAACTGAAGCAATTGTGATTGCATGTGATAGAGATTTGTGAAGTTAGTGGATGGTGTAATGTCCCAGGTAACAGATTAAACATCAACAGAGAGTGACAGTGAAAAATAGACCAGGACGAAAAACGCAACCACGACAAAGCAATTTTATATTTTACAACAAAAGAGGTACATTACATTTCAATGAAGTTATTGGAACTTCCCCTTTGCATTCTTTTGAGTGCTTATTATGCCAGAAGCAAAAGCTAGCTTCAGTAACATGGCGCTTTGACACAAAGTGGACATTGGAACATATAGTAAAATACTTAAAATTCCCTTAATCAGTCAGTTGTTAACAGATATTTCTGGAATTAAATAGGGTTCTTCATTGTGTTGATTAACAACATCATACCACATTTAACGTCAATTAGTTGTATGTTTTTGAGTTATCATGCTGACAAACAGACAGACAAACACGGCTGTCACTATACCCTCCACGAGTAGTTAATTCTCGGTGTTGGGTAATAAATTATTGTTTTAAAAAAGGGAAATTTTAAAATTAAAGAAAGTTGCAAATACTGAATTGAAGAAAACTAGATCCTTATCCCTTCTTTACTAAAGAACATCACATCAAAGATCACATGTGTTTTGGGCTGAAATTATAAAATCTACAGCTATAACTGGCAAGCTTACAGTACAGTTGGTAGATCATCTTACTTTCAGATGGGTGACCAGAGTTTGATTCCCAGTTTTGAACAATTGTTAGCCCTCCTGTTCACAGAGTTGTTAATTGTTAGTCTGTACTGACCAAACAAACTTAAGTAATTGAAGAGAGCAAATTACCTCAATTTCAGTGTGTCTAAAAATCTACTCCTGATTATCCAATGCTCAGTAATGAGAATTGATCACTTTACTTTTCAGTTGTAACATGACCTACATAAGATTCTTTAATTTAAACTATTCCTCAACTTAATTTGTTTAAAATACAGTTATATTTGTCTTGGTAGACTTCTAACTTCCCTTCCACTTTTTTTCTCAAAGAGGGGGATTTTTCTGTCTTAATTACTCAGACTTGAATTATGGTATCGGCTGGCACGCTGATTCGAATTCTAATTTGAGACATGATGATCAATAACTTAATATTTATCTTGCTGAGTCTTAGGCTCAGGTAGATTGTCGGTAAACACAAGCCAAAACAGGCTCAGCTGATGGCATAAACTGTGACCATGATGACCAAGCTCTCAATCAGGCAAGCATGATAAGCACGCCTAGCTCAAGGTTAACTGTAAAGCTAATTCTAAAATAATATCCTCAAAGCAATCACCTTCTCTAGACGTAGAGCGCTAACGTAGTATCCGTACTGCCAACCTTCCTCTTGTTTTGCAATAGCTTCAAAAACTGCCTTGCTTCTGTCTACAATAGTCGTCAGCTTTCCAAACAACATTTCAGGTTTCAAAGTCTGTCCTTGGATTCTGAAGATTTAAACATTTTAGTAAAACACTTAAGAAAAGGATTGACATCTTATAGAATATTGACTCTGGATTAAGCCAAGATGGCTGTGTTTACTTTTAGTTATCAAATCAAGTGTTAATCAAGTTATCTGTTTAGTCTTGGTACATCTATCAATGGTATAAATATAAAGGATGCAAGTATGTATTTTTCATTGACTAAAAGGGTTATGGCTGAATGAATCAAGGAATGGTCAAATCTGCTGAAAACTACAGATACGTCTGTTGAAAAGTTGTCCAAATTTCACAAAAAACCTACACTATTTAAAGTATCAATACCAATAAAGAACTATAATTAATAATATAGTAACAATGAATCCTTGATGATGTTACGATACTACTCACTTTGTCAGGGATTCGACAATCCTAGTCTGCTCGTCTTCAATCTGATATGGGAATTGAAGATCTATGAGTGACATCAGAGGATTAAACAGCATGCGTCTGCTTTCCTCAGTTGTGTATCTCTCAAAGATTGGAGACATGTCAGCAATTGTTGTGTCAATCCTAGTAATCAATGTCTCTAAACGAGGGATCCATTCCAATCTAGAGAACATATAGAGAAGAGGAAAACTAAATAAAAATGCATTCTTGTTATCAATAAGATTTGCAACATTTTCACAATTGCACTTTACATTTTCTTTGACTATCTTGATTGATAGTCTCATAGCCTCTGATAATGTGAAAGTGTGTAGGGATTTTTAGTCAATACAAATGACATGGGAGAGAACTATCTTGTCTTTGGGGAAGACTGTCCTCTCCACTGTCCTCTCCAATGACTTTTGTAGTCTTATACTTATAACTATAACACAATTAGATAGTTGATTGTAAGTGTTTACGTTTTTTGCAACATAAGAATAGAAGGTTATAATAAAGGCAGGTCCTGGATTAGCTTTCTTGGCCAAAGACACTTGTTCAGAGTAGCAGCACTGAAAGTATTTGAACTCTGGCCCTATCATATGCAAGGCAGATACATTGCCCTGAGGCACAACGATTCCTCATCAATAAAAATCTATTTACATCATGATATTGTGAAATGGGGTAAACTTGAATTAAACTAAGAAAAGATTGTTTCCCTCAAATCTACATCTAGATACAGCTTTTTACATACAAGTTTTTGTCTTGGTGATATTTTATGAAAAACACAACCAAAAAGATAAACTACTGCTGTCTTTTCAAAAAAACTAAAGTTGCATGTAATTCATGACTTTTAATTTCAGAACTTGTTCATATCAACAAAAAAAGACACATTTCTATTTTTAGGCTATAAATGAAAAACATATCCTATTATATTACCATAGTGATACATAAGTTAAACATATTATGAAGCAGGATAAATTTGAAACCAGCAGTTCTTGTTTTGATATATTATAACATATTTCAAAGTTTCAAAAATAAATATAAATCATATCTAAACTTAATCAAATCTTACAGTAACAAATATTAAATATGTCTTGAATCAGTTATGAGAGTGTTAAAGGAATGAATATTGAGAAAGTATGGAACAGATTGTTAGATTCTTAGTCAGTAGTTTTCTTATGTTCAGTATGTTTCATGCAGTTATGAAAGCAGGGTTGGTGATAACATATTAAAGCTAGTATATAATGAATATGGTAAATTTTTCCTCTGAAAGCAATTATTTATTCGTGTGACAAAATAAATGTTTTAATCTACATCCTTTTTCATATATCAACTGACAGTTACGGAGATTCATTCTTTACATTCTATTTTTCAAGTTCCAACTGGAATCTTGATTTCGATGTAAGTCATTAATAAAAAGGCAATTATTAAACACAAATTGCCAGCTCTGATATATGCAGTGTGAAGTATAACCCTTGAAGTTGGGTTGTATAGAGAGCATCAAACAAACTAAAAGTGATTTTGGCTGAGTCCTGCTGAACAATAGCCGACCTTTATAAGGAGTTAGTTATGAGAAGACCGTTGACCTAGAAAAGACATAAGTTTTAAGAAACAAATATACCCCAAAAAACAAGAAGTCTTACTTCCCCAAAATAATTCCATATTACAGATTTTTCAAAACAAATTTTAATGAATCTTTATATAAGAAAATATGTTTAGCAGGTTATATAGATTTCTCAATGATCAGCATTGTTGATTTTTTAAGGTACATCTACAAGGCGCAATTTCATGTTTTTTGGTCAGGATTTTTCATGTTGACCTATAATACTGAAATACCCATAAAGTCAATTAAAAGTCATCTCTGCACATTATCTAACCTAGGTCTTATTGACACATGTCATTATATCAAGTTTAATCTTTGAATACCACCAAAAGAAAAGGACATAGGGCTTGGACATACTACTCCTGTATTCAGAAACATTAGCCTGGTTCAATCAGTTCTACCTGCTGATCGTCAATAGTGATGCCATGCAGGAACCTTTTTTACATGATCACATTGAAAATCTGTTATTTATTTGTGGCTATGTATGCACTGGGATCACATGATCACATTAAACATCTGTTTATTTATTTGTGGCTATGTATGCACTGGGATCACATGATCACATTGAAAATCTGTTTATTTATTTGTGGCTATGTATGCACTGGGATAACTGATGACACCAGCAATTTTTACTCATTTGACTCAAAACTTTCATATGTTTGTTTGTAGACATGATGTGTGCAGTTAACTTTTGGGGTTAATTCTATCTTTCTAATTTTCTTTTTCTTTTCGTAATTTACTATTCAATCTTTGTAAATATATCGGTCCACTTTAAAGCCCTATCTTACTGATTAAAACGCAAGGACACAGTTTCAAGTTGTGCAAGTGAGCCGAAAATACCATTCATGCATTCATAAGCATTGTGTATCTTCGCTTAGCACATGTTATGCATTGCGCAGGGTGATAAAAAAATTGGTCTGTGAAGGAATCCTCCTGAGCAACGCTAGGCAAAGTACTAGTGCCTTATTTAGTGTACATTTTTTTAAAGATGGACTCACTGTCTGTGGTATAGGGATTATTAGTATAATCATTGACGTCAAAAAAAATGTCAACAGAACTAGGAAAAACTACCCAATTACCAAAAATAATTGATGCAGATCTGTATAAAAATTAGCTTTATGATGATTAAAGTAATGTTAATTAAGTGGAAACAAATGATAGACAAAGGTATTACACGAAAGATTTTATAATGATGATGATGAATGATGAAGGATGAATGATGACATAGTTTTAAGAAGAAAGCTGTTGTACAATTATTCATGATACATATTCATTAATATTTCAACTCTTTTAGAACCAAACAATGTCTGCTGCAATTACTGATTTAGAAACCTGGGCAAAAATATTTATTGTAACAGGCTACCCATTCTTCAGTCTATGAACAAAGATTAAAGGAATGTAACCAAATTTGTATTGTACAATACCATTTTTACATGGTTATTTCCCCTTGTATGTGAATACCAACAGGTGAAAACAATGTTGTTGCTGAATGAGGCATATCAAAATTGCAACTTTTTACACATTGTTCCATCCTATGAAAGTTGATATATTTGATTCATAATTCAATAAGAGATTAAGCATACATGACACATGCTATTCTGAGCGTAAATGGCGTTAGCATGAGTATAAGAAAATTAAAACAATAATCCATAGAAAAAGAAATAAGAGTCCATTGGAGCAACATGCATTTTAGATATTTGTGTTTGTTAAATAAACCAGAGGCATGCATAAAAGTGTATAAGCCCCATTCCTGTTAGAAGAGATAGAATTATATTAAGAGGAAAATTAAAGAGTATGAATTCTAGAAGTCTTTTACTCTTTGACTTTGACTTGACTTTGTGCTTTGGTTTGCTATCTCTGTCCCAAACCCATGACGCATGGGAACCATGAGAACCATGGGAGACGTGGAAGGCAGGGGAGACATGGGAGGCAGGGCTAGGGGAGGGGGCTTCTGAAACATTGTGGGAGGATGGGTAAGATGAATTTGGGGATGCCCGCCCCTGATAGAGACCATGGGAAGAAGGTGGTAGTTCTGTCTCTGTATTAAGGGGAGTATTTCCCTTGACAATTTGGTAATGTGTGGGACTCTCTTCTTCATCTGATGATGCTGAAAAGTCAAAGTATGAACAAGAAGCAAAATATCATCTGGTTGATTTCGAACTCATGACAAAAAGATACTTCAATTCTTCTCTGTGAATATATGTAAACAGAATGGTCGTGTTGAATAAGTCGGAAATACATTTGGACTTCAACCGTTATTCCAACATAATCTTATAGCCATTTTTGTAGTTTGTTCAGATATTGGGTTTTCCAGATACTTGTCTTGTTTTATACAATTTTATTTATTATTCTATCATGATGATTGTTTTCTTAAATGTCTTGGTCTCTTCAATTCTCTACTACAAATACTTCATGCTTCTCATGCTGTGAAACTATACTTGACTTACTAGTGGAGCACCATCTAATACGATTTGTATTCCACAATTGCAATTTGTAGCCTTCAGGAGTCCAAACACCACATTGAGGCAAGTGAGAAAGTGTTTTGAATAAGAACTTTTTCCTGAATGTAATACATACAATTCATTTGACACTTATTTCCTACAAAAAATAGTTATTCAAAATTCATATTGTTAAACCATTGGTAAAAAATGAATTTCTTTTCATTCATACTGGAAATGAACATGACTGAAGTGATTAAATGACATGAATATGTTGATATTGATGAGATATATAAATAAACATGGCAAAACCCTTACACAATTTACAAACTTGTAAAAGGTATACCATCTCATGAATTTTTCGTCAAAGGTACCAGGTTTTCAAAAAATCTTTTTGCAAGTGATGACTTTCCACAAATATACACAGCAAATATATATAAATCATAACTTGACCAAATGAATCCCCAGCACTACTTTATTCCATCACCATTTCCTTGCATGTGCAAGCATTGGCTGATCAGTTGAGTTGGAATAACACAGTACTGGGGCAGCGTGAAGCCAAGAAGAGATTTTCTGAAATCATTACAGATTTTTCAAAGGACAAAATACTGTTTAACATTAAAACCTTTTCTGTTAAAGTAAGACCAGAACTTACGAGCTTTGCGAAGATTCTGAGTGCTTGCCTTCCACCTGGTCCCTTTTTTGGATGTATTTGATGTTGTTATACTACCTTGACCCTGTGCTGCAGAATCAAAAGATGCATGACGGACACCAACTTCACTGCTAGAAGCTTTTCGATCTGGAAAACACATTGTAATAAACTATCAAAACTGTAAGAACTGATTTGTTTTGTAAATGGTACCTACTTTACAAGATATCTGTACTGAGATCTACAGCCAATTCATAGATTATAATGATTTTTCTTTAATTCAAGTAAGTCCCCTTTAATAAAGCTTATTTCTTTCTTGATATCGTATAATCAACAAACATTATATCTCACATTATTGTGTAATCAGTATAAAAAGTATGTCTTCTTTGCTGCTGTGTGAGACAGAAGTGCCTGTCTAGGCAAAAATTAACTGTTCAATATGCAATCATTGGTCTTGTATTTTAGAAACCTGTGTCACTCAAGCAGTTTGAATAACACAACGACTTTTATAGTTTGAGCGTGGCCTCTATTTGGGGAAATAATAATAATAATGGTATTAACTCATAGCGCTTTAAAATTATTATTACCCTGACATGATATCTTAGAACTGGAAATGAGTTGTGTGTATCAAAACTGCTTATAAGTGTCAAAGGAAAAGGGTGGCATTTGGTATTTGTCATGAGTAAACCAGACAAATAGATCTCTGTTCTTTCTTGAAAAATACTTAACTAGAAATAAAGCATTTTCCTTGTATTCAACCAATAATTCTAGTATGGCTGCCAAGATAATTAAACTTCAAACACTTTAGTTATCTTATCAATCACAGATTTCATCAAAAGATCAACTATTATGTTTCTTTCCATGACAATTTCCATTCTGTCATTAACTTTTACATTTGATGTCCACAAAACAAACATGATAATATTGTATAATCACTGGTTAACATGGTTACACTTCAAGTATCTCTAACAGTTGAGCAAAAACAAACACTTAAGAATGTGATACAACAAACAGAACAATCCAAGAAGAAAAAACTATAGGATACAGTTTTCTGGGTCAATAATCCTTATAAAAGTCTGAACAATTGGCTGCTTAGAAATCATATGTTGTCACTGATCTTAAGTGACCCTTTTGTGAGAAATCTTAGCTAGACAAAAAAAGAAAGAAGACTTGACAACAGTAACATGCTTTTCCAATCTGACATATTCAGTGATACTTCATACAGTTATGAATTACTCAAATGTACCTGGATCATGTTGAATGTCTGAAAGTGAACTGACTTAGAATGAAAGCAGTGTCTATGAAAGCGAGTCTGAAAAATATTGTGAACTGTTATTTTTTTCAATCTATTTTGTTGTGCTTCATGAATTGCCCTATAATTCTGATTGATGCTTGGCATATCATTTTATTTTAATGTGTACTTCTGTTATTGCGAAATAGTCATTAGAGTGCAGAAGGATTTTTATATAATTTGCCACTCATTTTTACTTAAAAGGTAAACCGCAGCAAATTACTATTACCAATAAGATAGAGAAGGTAAGTGTATTTCCTTTAATTCGTTGAAATATTTTATCACAACTCTCCTTTCTCACCTTTTCCTTTATCAGAACTAGAATGAGATAACTCTCCTTTCTTGAGCGAGGAGGTCTTTCCTTCTCTGTCAGTTTCTGTGTCAAAGCCATCACCTTCTTCTTCTAACATGGTCAGATCTAGAAATGAAAATAAAATGTCAATGTCAGAAACACATAAACAAATATTGAAATGAAAATTTGCAAAGGTTAATTTCTAATCATTGCATAAGGGGGATAACAAGACCTGTTTTTGCTTAAGGCCTATACACGCAGTGTAGATAACTTATTTTATTGCAATTTGCTTGTTTTTCATATGTTCTCAGACAAAGTCAAAGCGTTTAAGAGCTAGGAGGACTGACCTTGTGTATGTGACTGCCTTATAAAGTTATCTTAAAACTAGAATTTTGGATAGCTGATGCTCCTTAAAATTCGTCATTTTGGTTGATACACTCTTTTACCTGCATTTTTATCATCACACATATTCAAAGGTGGCAGAGAAAGAATGCAAAATTTCTACCAAAAGAAGGGGAACAGTATTCACATTAGCATCGTCTCAGTTAAAAAAAATTAAACACCCGATACAACAAACAACTTTGTCCATATTGTTGCCTACTAGTGACTTCACTTCGTTGCAACATTCTTACCCAAATTCCTCTAAGAATCAGCTCAACAGAAGAGGAAGAAAGTATCCAAAGATCAATTTCCACCTATGCTTTTCAATGCATGATTGATATTTAAAAAATGAACCTCACCCTCTGCAAAGTCTTTGCGCCAATACTCGACAGTTCTTGAAAGGAAGCCCCCTTACAAAAAATCGGGTGCTTGCACCCTTGGTATAAGCGCTTTGTGCCAAGGGGGGGGGGGGGGGGGGGGGGGGGGGGGGGGGGGGGGGGGGGGGGGGGGGGGGGGGGGGGGGGGGGGGGGGG
>JAUUEB010271255.1:0-13148 GCA_032362205.1 Clione limacina
GTGTGTGTTTGTGTGTGTGTGTGTGTGTGTGTGTGTGGGGGTGTATGTGTGTGTGTGTGTGTGTGTGTGTGTGTGTGTGTGTGTGTGTTTACGCGATAACTTGAGTAATTTTGCAGACGCTGCGGTTATATCTTCAGAGTTAAGAATCTGAATTCTTGCAAAAAGGCTCTTCTAGTGACTATCAAAATCAATTTTCTATTTTTTTTAATAATCAATTTAAAAAGAGGTATCGCCCCTTTGAGTTTTTTTTCTGTATAATCATTGTTAGTTTTTTGAGAACACGCTGTGGTGCCATCGTCAAAGATAGGAATATGAAATCTTGCACAGAGGCTTTATTCGTGGTTCCCTTAAAGCTGTGATCTATTTTTTTAAAGAAGAAACTCATTTTTGACAGAGTTATGCCTTTTTTGTGTTTTTAGGTTAGGTACTTTATGCACTGGACCCATCGTTGGAAGTAAAACTCTGAAATATTGCACACAGGCTCTTCAGTAAAGATTTATGGAATGTGTTCAAATAATTACTTTTATAACTTGTAAATAATGACATTTTGTATATCCGTTAAAACACCAATGGTGTATGGTCCCCGCTAAGGATCTCTCCCGATTCAGTTTCAGGTTTATTAAATGTCCGAAGCTCAAATAATTGAATCCCGTTGGGTGGTACGAGATCAAACTTTGCGTGAACAGATCATTTCAGACTGAGGTATACTAAAAAATACTATTAATAGTAACCAGCTTCCCTTTCTTACGTCTATTTTTATTTTTGATAAACATCTCAAGCCTGTAGAAGCATTCTGTTACTTCCAATAAGTAACTACCAAAGTGGTAGACTCGTCACTTTGTGATTGATTAAACTGATACAGATTAAAAAAGAATCTTTGCGTTATTGCGTTGTTTATGGTGCTGTTATACATTTGTTGAGAGGTGTTACTGATATCCCAAATGAAAACAGAAGAATTGTCATTAATTCATTAATTTCTTGATATATAAAGTATAATTTTGCAATAATGTTTAAATATGCTTATTTCTTTAAATTTAAAAGGTTTGTCACTGAAATTAAAATACCAGATTGAAAAAAAGCTTTAGAAGAAATAGTCATAAACAACATTTTAACATTTTTCGCATTTCAAACTTTGTCTGACATTTGTTTTTGTTAAAAATCATGTTTGTGCAATTTTGTTAAAGGCTATAAAAAAATTTCGCTCGTTGACTGGACTATTGCTCAAGAAGAAAAATCTGGGAACTGTCTTTCATATGACCTTCTTGACTGTTAGAGGTCGAGAACATACTTACAACAAACCAACTTCTCCCCTCAGTGAAATAATTGACAGGGATAATTACGGCGATGAGACATACTTAGAAAGGACTGTAAGCCAAGCCAACGAGACATGTCACTCAAACAAGTTCCTTTGATGTAACGATTTTATTTGTTCAAAATAATTCTCTCCGGTTTGCTTAACAGTGCTTCTCAAGTATTCCCTTGATACGTCGGTCTTTAGCGATCTATTTACTTCGATTGCTGTGCTATTTATAGACATTACAACATTATTGAATATTGGGTAAAGCAGAGTAAACGAAACTACTTAGCTGTGTATATTATTTAAAAGTAAACGTAAAGGTTGTTGTGTCAGGAATAACCATCAGCAAGTACTTAAACGGGGAATTCTGAATGTGAGAGTAGTTTGCACAAGCTTCAAATTATTTTTTGTTGTTAGTCGGTTGTGTCAGACAAGAGCATAATCAATGGTTACAAACTAACAAGGATAAAAATGAGCTCTAAACCGTGGATTTGTTTTTGTAGAAACATGTTTTAAAAAAGGGTAAAGCCTACTTTCAATAGAATTGACGCCTCGTCACGTGTTTAACCTTTTATAAATGTTTGTGACGTTGCTGCTCGAAACATAACGTGTGTCGAACGTCATGAAAATTGACTTTAAAAAAACAAAAAAGAATTAGAAAAGTAAAAATAATGTTTGAGTATTGATAAGTTTGGAAAATCTCAACTTGACCTGTGCTAAGAGCTTTGTCTCAAAATGACTTTTAACGATAATATTTATCCTATGGCACAGAAAGTTCTTTAAAGACCGAGTAGACCCGAAATCCTAATTCGACCCTTCACACATTTAAGGGCTGTTTTCTCAGAATCAAAATCTAGAAACGTCCCATTTACAGTTATGTATCTATTATGTTTGAATTATTTTAAATACATATCTTTAAAATGTCAATGGGGATGTTGATTAAAATATATCGCAGTCACCCCCGATACTTTGGCTAGGGGTAAAGGGTCTAGGGTATCAAAAGACCCTGTAATGCCCTTAAATCTAGCAAATGTTGCACTTTTAAAGATATTTTAAAATAGTTTCATATGCAGGATTACACATCAGAAAGCGTCTAGGTATCAAATATAATGTATGTTGCTGTTATATTTCTTGACTTTTTATCAACCGATATACATATTTCCTTGAACAAGTTTTTCCTACTATTCAATTTAGTTACAAGTCAAGTATATTCATATTTATTCCATTTTCTGAACGTGAATAAGAGAGGTAACTCCCATGCAATAAATATTAGCGATAAACTTTGTTTATAAATCAAACTCTTGTGCCATAAATTTGGTAGATAAACTCAGCAAGCAAGTATTTACTATATATTCAGCCGTTTCATCATCATGGATGAAACGCATTGTGTACGTGCATCTAAAGACTTGTTGCAAGGTTGGTTAATATACATTTTCCGTGGAAAATCTGACAAAAATTGGGTTATTATTACCAATTTATTGTTGAGGGCCAGAATCAAAATTGGGCTTCAAGAGATTTCAAACTTACGTGGACAACGCAGCTAATACAATCCCGTAGTACTTGTCGTCGTTATTTTCATCAGCAGTGTGTAAACAAAAAATGGGAAACGCAGGAAAACATAACAGTTTCACCGACTCGCAATTAAATATGTCTAAGTAATCGAAACTATTGGGGCTGTGATTGTGCTGAAAGGACGACTGAGTAGCCTATCTAAACGATTTAGCAACTCACCGAAAAGTTTGGTCGAAATATCCGGAAAAGTCGGACACAAAAGTTTTGGAAATTCATTTTGGAGTTTCTTTTTTTATTTTAAACTTATTTGAAGCACGTTTTGCTGTTCTATCTTGAATATTTTCGTTAAATTTATTATGATTTAGTGGTTGGGGTTCTAAACAGCACTAGAATTTTCATCTATTGGTCTAACACGGACCACAAAGCGCTTCTATGGGGATAAAGTGCCATTACTTTTAATCTGGTACCTCCAGCGTAGATTTGATTCAATGACAACTCAAACTCATTTGGACGAATCCGTTTCTAAAAATATGGTGTTATGGATTTTGTTGTTTGATATAAAGGGTTCGATTTTTAGAAGTTGACATGTTTCGAAGAAAAAATTCTATTTTCACATACCCCTCAAGGTAAGGGTGTGTTCGGGTCTTTTTAAAGAATAACTGAATCACTAGGTGTCTTAATAATACTTTTCAAAGGTGAGTTTTCAGCAAATAGTCTTACATATTTGGCTTTGGGTAAGATTTTAGAGAAATAATTAATATTCATAAGAAAAATAGTGGACTTAAAACTGGTTTCCAAATTCAGTCAAATGAGATTACATTGGATGCCCCAACAGTAAGTACTAACTTTGTTTGTCAAAAATATGTTATACGAGAAGAGATCTCTGTTCTGACGGTTAGAACACTATAAACCATTTAGTATGATATACACTATAATATGACACTATAAGATCTGCATTTCTTCCGTTGTTATTGATGGTTATACGATTCACTTGGTCATTACGAAATATGGATTTGTATTTTTGTTCCTGTGATCTTCAATTATTGCAAAA
The DNA here is from genome assembly GCA_032362205.1 of Clione limacina. Lineage (NCBI taxonomy): Eukaryota > Metazoa > Mollusca > Gastropoda > Pteropoda > Clionidae > Clione > Clione limacina. Next base: position 3,861 of record JAUUEB010271255.1, read on the forward strand.
GAAAATAAACAGGTCGATTCAAGTTTTTTTAGCATCATTTAAACCATCCTTTCCTATTGTTTTGTTTATTTTGTCAACGTTTTCCTCAAGGGTGTCAAGGTTTCAATGAAGATATGTAACAAGTTTTCTTTCAAGCGCAAAAAAAGTTGTAAATAAGACAAACATTTTCACTTAAATTTCCTATTGCAATTTGAATAATCCATAAGCAAGATTATGTTTGCTTTTTTCAATCTTAAAAATTCAAATAGAAACTAGGTAAAGATACTCACCAGCTATAGATGGCAGCAAAAGAAAATGAATTAAAGCCATTTCAATACATTATTAGTAACAGTAGAAATTAGAATAAAGGGTAATGAAAAAGCCCTTTCTTATAATACACAAGTTAAATTATTTCAAATTATTTTATTTCAAGCAAGCATAATGCTACATGATAAAAAAAAAGCTATGACATGAGTTTAAAGTACTTAATAATTTTCTTTGTAACGTGAAAAAACCGTTAACGTCTTTGTCCTAAAAAGCAGAGCATAAAACAAGATATCACAATAAATATTTAAGGTATAATGCATTACGAATAAAAGTTATTATTCTTACAAAAGAATAAACTAATCCATTTTTACAATAAAGAAGTGAATCATTTCATTCGACATACACTTAGTGCATTCGGCCACTGTTATATTCATGAATCAATAACCAATATCATAGATCATTACCAAAAGTAATTCCATTTAAAATCAGTTTCAACAAGTGATCTTACTAGAACTTACCCTTAGACCCTGGTTATGAAAGCATGTGGAATAGAAATAACAAAATAGATAACATATTACGAAATTGGAGGTGCATTTTATCGTTGGATATCTAACAATACTAAAACATAGACAGTTTTATCTCAGTTGCCAATGTGTTTGATTAGAATCAATCTTACTTTAGAGTGATAATTATATTACATCTTATATTTATATATTTTCTTACTAGAATTGTTAACTCTAAAGAATCTGTATAAAAAACATTTACGAAGTGGTATCGTGGTCAAAAACAATCTTTATACTTTTTGAAAAATCTTCGTAATCTTGGTTATAATCATTTGATGACAAATTTATGTGTCGTTAATTAATGCCCTACTTAGGGCCTCATTGGAAAATGATGAATTTATTTACAGGACGTTAAATCATAATGGCATTTGGTGATTTTAATGCCAATTCTTATATGGTATAATGTATAAGTAAGATCAGAATATAAGGATTGATACATACGTATTTCAGGCTATTAGTCCTAATCACTGCAAATTACCTACTGTAATTAAGGTTTATTTATTAAGGTCCCTAACTCATATATATGTATAAGTAATTGAACTATATACCTCTGAGTTACCTCCCTTACAGGCTATATCAAACCATGACATTGTATCTGTATTATGTTACTCAATGTCTTTTTTAGTTATATAATGTAAAATAGTAAATTTCATGTAACACCTAGTCATTCTAAAAGTGAAAATGTGACAAATCTTTGCAAATTTTTACCATTGAAATTGTTACACAAAAATAAACAAATATACTCAGTTATCAAATGAATAGTTTTCTATAATTAAGGTTTTTTAACGTAATGTCTTATATCTGAATAAATTGTAATTTCTTAAATCTTTAAATTTTTCATCAAGGCTATCAGTGTGTAATATATATGTCCTTATGTCCATGTAAGTTGCACAAAACTTATAATTGATATAAATTGAACATTCGTATAGCTTTACATAATGCATATGACCACTTTACCAAAGTCAAAGATTCACAAGCCCTAAATTGGTTGATGAAATACATACACATTGATACAAGGCAACAGTCATGCACGGGGAAAGTTGTTGAAAATAATGTTAGATTAGACAATTTTCCAAGTATGCAAGAAATAATATGAATATTGTGCAAGATATAATTTAAACTGTTGACCATTTATGTATTCTTTTTTAATGAATCGAAAAAAAAGCAGACAGGGAAACGAATATAGCGAAACATATTTACCCTATTTCTTCGGTAATGTTGAAGAAAGTGGTCTCATTTGTTTACATTTCTTGAACAGTTTTTAATTTAAATGAACTCGTACTTTTGATGGTAACATGATACACACTTTATTTTGTATTTTGATATCGTTGAATTTGACTAAAAACAGACTGACACAGAAGTTTAATTAGTACGTATAAGGATTGTATGGCAACATGAACTTGATTCTACCAATGCAAAATCATATTGGTTGAAATGGGTTGATTTATATTAAAAATAGTCCAAGCAATAATATATCCAACATAATTTTATAACAAACACAATCCTCGATCCTTATAATTCCTATTCAGTTTAATTAGTACGTATAAGGATTGTATGGCAACATGAACTTTATTCTACCAATGCAATATCATATTGGTTGAAATGGGTTGATTTATATTAAAAATAGTCCAAACATAATTTTATAACAAACACAATCCTCGATCCTTATAATTCCTATTCAGTGTTACTATCTGAGTCTTATTGTACACATTATCATCTCTATGGTTTAATATTTAAAACAATTGTGTTCCACAGAACACTGACATGTCTTGGTGGGATTTGATTCCATAATCTCTCGCTCCAAATCCAAAAAGACTGAAGTCATTTCGATGGACATGATATAAGAATAACGAGGTTTTGAGAAAACAGCTTTTGTGAATAACTGGTTTTGTGAATAACTGGTTTTGTGAATAACTGGTTTTGTGAATAACTGGTTTTGTGAATAACTGGTTTTCAGAAGAACTGTGAATTAAACAAATTAATATCTTTAATTTGCGTCATAACCTTTGTTGGTCAAAAAGATTAATAATGATTGAGCAGCAAAAAAGATCGAACCAAAAATATATATGACACACCCTTATAACCTTATTTAGGCAATATCTCGAAACTTTAAATTGTTGTTGAAACTTTCGACCGGAGACAATTGACACTGCGGTTGAGAATTGTTATCGTCATATCACTTCAGTATTGAAATTGTATGTATAAAACCAGATAGATAAAGCTATCAGTCTTCAAGTGCAATAAAGTAGTGATATGAAAAACTAACTGAAAAAGAAGGAACTCAAAATATTCAGCATACGATTATATTAACATAACGAAGAAAGAGAGTTGCAGTCAAAACATTCTTGGCTGGAATCAAATGAATATAATATGTGCATTGATTAACTTATAAAGATTGTTTTACGTGCGTGGTAGGAAAGGGGATGTAATTCATAAGTTGTGTATATAAGTCAGACATATGCATATCAACATGAAAATGTGGATAAGATAGCTTAGTTCTTCTTCCTACCCCTGATCCCATTCTTCTTGGCTGCATTTGTCTTCCTCTTCGATCCTATTCAGGAATATTACAAAATGAGTAAGTCATATTTTATCATTGTTTTTCTTATTATTATTTCTTATGCGTAGGCTTTACTTGCCCCACTTACTTATATTACTGTTTTGATGTTATCCAGTCATAATGTTATTATAAAAGAATCACCTGATTCATCGCTTCGGAAAAAACAAAGATACACAAACGAAGGATAGGTTTATGCCTTTAATAGGCAAGGAGCACTAAGACTAGGTCTTCTGAGTCAAAATTATGAACATCTTAAAAATTCAAGGCTTTAGTTTAGGCTAAAGGGAGAAAAAAATGGACGGCGCTATCATTAATTTGGTCTTGTCGCCTGTTCAACATTTATACGATGGGTCCTCTGGGCAGATGAAAAAACCGGGATTGATCTTGAGCTTTGCAGATCTTTTCAAAAGTTTGTTGTTCTCTTAACTAGAGCAAATATTCTTTTAAATATTGGGTTAAAGTTAAATTAATAATTTTGTTGCTCAGAATAGACCTGGATAAAGATATATACTTTGTGAACGTGTATATAATAGTGATTTAAAACCATATCTATTACACCGCGAGGCCGATCTGAAATAGACATGGAAGATGAATGACCGTGAATCTAATTGTGTACACAAATATAGTTTGTCGTGAAAAAAGATAATTTATACGTGAAACTAAAGTCAAATAACACATTATTTATGACATTATTATGTTAGTATTAGCAATACATGTAGTACAATATATAAAATAAACTAACTAACCTAACTACCACTTTTCTATACACACACAAAATTAGTACATATTAAGCTAGTAAATTTGAGCTGTGGGTACGAGCAACGTTGGTTAACATATTACATCATTCATGTTAATAAATTATTTAATTAATATGCACCCATACAAAACCAAATTCATTCACAAATTAAACAATTTAAAGACTGGAATCTACGATCTAACTCATGCATAAGAGAATATGAGAAGAGATATCCTGCATATTTATGAGAAAGTCAAGCATTTTATTCTAATTAAAAAATGGTATACTTGCTTAGTTCTTCATATTGTGTTTAGTATGCCATAATATGAATAAATATTTTCATCATTAACCGCTTCTATGATAGGCATGAAGAAAAAAAAACACGCCCAAATACAGACAAATAAAGAAAACGCCAACCCTTCAATGATTATGATACCGCTCATATTTCATTTATCTCTATCACTTACTAACATGATCCCCTAACAATTACAATGACCTCACATCATAAAACACATATCACCATCTGTTCGTCATGTGCATATTTATTAAAAGATGCGAGCATCGAGTATAATATCTCTAACTCTAACCCAAGTTATTAGTTGAAATGATGTTTCTAAATTTGAGACTTTTCAAAATTTAAACGTTTGATACAGTTGATAAATATTTTGAAGTTCTTTTTTTGCCGAACTTTATCAAAGCGGACCAAAGTGTACATTTGGGTATAAATAATTATGAATCTTTATAGAGTTATAATCATACATTACAGAAGATACTTTTAGATTCCCCATATTGTGAATTATTTTGTGAATTTTATTTTTACACCTTGCTAAACTTTTGAAGGAACGATATCTTTGACAAAATATATATAGTTTCAATTAAGCTTATTATTAAGGAATTGAATAATAGAAGAATCAATGACTGAATTCCGTATAAACTTAAAAATAACTAAAACATCGATTCACAATTTATTAGTAAATAGTCATAGCAACAAAGAACTACAAAGTGTTCAACGAACGTCATCTCTAACAACATAAATACAGAATTGAAATTGATCACTAATGAAATGAAAATTTAAAATGATATAATATGACAATGTTCATCGAGATAAATCTTACTAGCTAGGTAACCTGAATACCTAGTAGCATTTGGTCGACGAACTATTAGTATGATACAAGCATAACAAAATAACAGCAAAAATACCAACAAGTGTCATATTATATGAAACTGTATTCATTAGACATACATATCTAACAAAAACCATCTTCCTAGGTAACCAGAATAGTTAGTAGTATATAGTTGATGAATTGCCAATAAAATGATAAAAGCATTACAAAATAACAGCAATAATACCAGCAAGTGTCATCTAATATGACAATATGCATTTGACATAACTAACAATAAGTATCTAGCTAGGTTATCTAAATAGCAAGTAGCAAATTGTTAGTAAAACAAGCATTGCAAAATGATAAGTTGTTCTAAGACACCTATTGTTCCCGTAATATACTTACCGGCCACTAAAAAGGAAAATAATCAATTTAAATTAATGCTTTGATCTTATAAAATTCATTAACTGGTCAACAAGCTAAACATCGTTCTTGTATAAAACATATTTCATTTAATATTCTTAAAAATCTAGAAAGTATTGTTATGATTCTAACTGTTATATCTTGCAGAAACAAGTACCATGCTATGATATATGGCATACTAGTTATTCCTTATACATAGTTGACGAGTTAGTAGCTTGTGTTGGCTCACATCCTAATTGACTAAATAAAATAAATAATGAGTCAATTGACCCTTCATTCTTCATATACTTACCGGCTACTAAAAATGACAATAAACAATTGATTGTACTGTTTCCAATTATTAAAACTTTAAAAATAAATACCAGGCTTCGACGAAAAATTCGCGTTTCGAATAAATCGACTGTCTCTTCTTTTTACTAAATGTCCGATACGCCTCATTTGAACCGGGGTTTTAACAAAAATTGCTAATGTTTCAAAGGCGGTATTCTCCGTTCCTTTTAAAACATACGTTAGGAAACCAAAGCTGTTGACATTTATACAGAATCGTCATCAACGTCGTTGCAAAACTACAATACGCGCATAATTAAGTTTATCTTTGAACATTGAGACTGTGATGGTCACTTCCGGTCATTGTTTTGCCTCATAACATCAACAGTTAATAGGCTGATGTGCCAAAGACTTGCAACCTGCTCTGCTCTGATAGCTTTTGTCAGTTTTCTAAACAGACCACTCAGGCTTGAAACCCGTTTGACTCATGAAACAGTTATTCAATACGTTGCACAAATATATCAGAAACACATATAACCTAAAAACAAAGTCACTTTTTATTCAGAGGGCCTGGAGGGAAACCCAAGCTCAAAGATTGCAGTCAAATCAACATCAAAATAACGCAATATTTCGCCATGTTTCTTAGACTACAACTTAATTCAAAAATGCTCTATAAAACTATAACCAAAGTACCACGTTGAGCAATTAGAATTAAAAGAATGAAATATGGTTATGACATACTAACCTCTATATACTATTTACAGGCGCGTAGCCAGGATTTGGAAATAGGGGGCAACCTTGGATATTATCAAACCAATGGCCTCGAAGCAGCCGACATTTTTTAAATTGGTTTAAAATTATGCGAATTGATAGCATTTAAGAGCATATAATGAAAGACATTTTTGAGATTAGTTAAAAAATATGCAAATTTAGAGCATTTTGGATCTCAAATGGGGGGGGGCTTTCCCCCATGTCCCCATGTCCCCCTGACTACGCGCCTGTCTATATATTCGATAAGTGTTTGTAAAACAAAGTCAGTTACCAATTTTCTGACACGTTTTCGATCGAGGATACAACGTAATTTGTATAAATGGTCTCGTTAGGTTTTCAAACAGGTTTATTAATCCCAGGGTGTTTTACAAATTCACATGTCGACATTGTCCAAATTGTTGTTTGCATAGTGCGTGTAGTAAAAATACAATCAGACGATGTTTCACATTTCAAATTTTACAATCAGCCTTTTAAAACAATTAAGGCGTTAATAAAAATAGAATATAACAAATGTAAAATCTGTTTTGTAAATACTTGAAAATACACGTTGACTTTTCTATTATAGTTTGGTTCATTAAGTAAAATTTGAACAACCGTGAAATAGATGAGTAAGAGAAAATGTCACACGAAGTTGTTAATACATTATTAATGTCAGCAGCACCTCCATTCAGGCAATCCTTGGCCCGGATATCAACATTTCCCTCACCTTAACTCATTGTACATACAGAAACCTGTCTGTCTGATATAAACAGATACAGACGCGACTGACCTTCAAATCGCCAAGTACGCATGGCCTGGTCATGAAACCGATTCCCTTTTAACACCTCACAGCACGAAGTCTAGCGGGGTCAAATCAGGATTGTAAAGAGCCCATCGTTTGTTTATTACAAGTTTATCATTGTCATTTCTTTCCTAACTTCTGGCATAACCGACCTTATAAGGTGTATTCGCCTGCTAATTCTACTTAATTCTTAACATTTTCTAAGTGTCAGGGACATGGGGGAATGCCCCCCCCCCCCAATTTCGATCCAAAATGCTCTTGAATTACACAATTTTTTACTTATTTTCAAAATTTCGGTCGCGTCGCGGCTATTGTTCCCCGTTTTTGATACAAATTGCCTTAAATTTGCACCATTTATAACTAATGTCAAAGATTTCGGCCATTGTTTTGATTTTATCCAAAGTTGTATCCCCCATTTCAAAATCCTGGCTACGTACCTGCTAAGTGTTTCCTGAATATTTCTCTGAGATGCTTCTCGTGTCATTAGATTTTCTTCTTTAAATACATATATTCTATTTTTATAAACGCCTAAACATTTTGAAAGTGCTGAAATTCAACTCTCAAAAGACACGTTTTTTAATGTAAAACACTTAAAGTGCAATGGAAATATTAGTTTAAAAATTACATTATTGTTCATACCACGGTCGTGTTGATTATTTAATTTTTTTTTATGAAGCGCCGTGTTTTTTTCGGTGTGTCACTTTTGACCTCCTTTTGACAGTTCGAAGTGTCCGAATTCCGGTTATTGACATATAAATTGACTTATTATAAGTATTTCAATGGAGTTTATCAATGCTCAAAGGTTTGTTTACAATTGTTCATCAGGATATTCCTTGAACTTAGGAAAAGTTATCATTTCTTTACAAAGAAAATATTTTTAACCACTACACGCCTTATACAAACATTTTGCAAACACGTTTCAAATATTGCTAAAGAATACTCACTCCATCTCTTTTAATCAATTGATGTCCAATAGCTGCGCTGTCATGTCTAGGTTCCGACCACGCTGAAAAACATATATAAGTAGAATTTATTTATTATAAGATCACAATTAATGTGTAAAGTTTTAACTGATCTCATAGATTTGGTGTTTAATTACAGTACGACGTAAAATGTCAACTGATTATAATGTTTTGTAACTAATGAGATGACCTTATACGTCGTTCTTTGAAAAATAAAGGTGACCAGCATCTCATACGTGGCTATAAATTGATCACAATAACTTATTATTCTAAGATCATAGGACAAAATACCCTCAGCATTATATGCGTTCTTATTTAAAGAGTGCTTTTGATAGTGAGGGACAAGAAATCGCAAAACGTTATACAACTTTCTTCATAACGCCTACTGCGTAACGTCCTTTTTTGCTATATTTGGACAGGGAACAGGCGTCACATTAATGATCCATGGTATGCTTTTTTTTCTTTAACTAAGAATGAATCACTAAAGCACATTCAAAAGAAAAACGTTAAACAATTCTTGTGTAAAAGGGAAATTTAGAGCTCAATGTCATTTTATGGCAAATATGGTTATTCAATTGTAATTGGCCTTTACCTTGACATTTAAGTATGGCAAGATTTTTTGATAAGCAAACATTACACCTCCTGGTGCCACCTTTGTATGAGTGTAAATGCCTTCCAACGTGATCTCTGATTGCTGTCCTTTGTTTTTCAAAGGCTGATAGTCTTGTGGTGTACCTTTTCTTGACGTGTGCTAAGTCGCTTGTGTGGTCTTAAAAGCGCTGCTTGAATGTTACTCCACATCAGTGCTGTGCAATCCAGCGGACAATCCCGCTATTTTCGTAATCCCGCTACTTTTCCCAGTAATCCAATCCAATC
>JAUUEB010271366.1:0-13145 GCA_032362205.1 Clione limacina
TCTGTCTGTCTGTCTGTCTGTCTGTCTGTCTGTCTGTCTGTCTCTCTCTCTCTCTCTCTCTCTCTCTCTCTCTCTTTCCCACTCGTACTTTATCTTCTGAAGTGATCCTAACAGTTTTGTTTACACAGTTCGAACAATAAGATTATACTACTTACATTATCCAACAACATTAACTTTTCCGTCCAGACAATATATAGACCTAAGCATGTGAAGTTTTTATTCTTCAGTCTTGTTAATATGAATGGCTAACGTCACGTTATTAACCAATTTATCACACAGAGGTGTGATGCCCTAAAGACTAGGCTCCGGAATGGAAATACGTTGGTCAGGACATTGAGCGATATCCACACCAAAACCTAGGTCTCGTATGCGATTAGAGCAAGTTTAAGAACCCTAGGTGGTTGGCAATTTAATATAGCGTGGCTGACTGATGCGCCATCATTATTAAAAAATCAAAACGTTTCACTAATGAACTGTGCTTTAGTGGTCTAAACATTGGACACACTTTTGACGGCGAATATGTCTGCCCTCTAAGCGAAAGGAAGCACCAACGTTTTAAACACGAAACACGTCCCCTTACGCGAATAAACTAGTCAACAAACACGTTGACACGGTTGGTGCTATACGCAAACGAACGAACCAATCACTCAGGCGCGTAGCCAGGGGGATATGGTGGAAAGTGTCCCCCTTTTGAGATCCAAAATTCTCTGAATTTGCACCATTTTTAATTATACCTACAAATTGTCGCAGCTTCGCGGTCATTGTTTTCATAATATTTAAGGTTGTCTCCCCCCCTCTTTTCAAAATCCTGGCTACACGCCTGCTATTACTGTCGAATGGTTCAAAGTAAAAAGCATTGGAAAATACAGACATGACATTAAATCGATGCCCGTACATTTTTTTAAAATTTGACACCTGTCTGCAGTTATTTCGATGACAGTAATTAGCTAGCTTTCACATGACGATCTTTTATGTTTCAGGAACGAATTATATGCTCAGTAATTACGTGCTCATGTTTTTGCCGTGTTTATTTTTCATTCTCTCGGTGAAGCAACGCTTTATCAAGAACAATTTTGACGAGAATGTTTAGGTATGTTCTATTGATAGAACATAATATGCACACATTATCCGACACAACAGTTAATCATTGTGCAATCGGGCCAGGGAAATAATGATCATATGTATATTGAGTCGCAGACATTTCTTGTGGAAGAAAATGTCATTTTTTCCGCGTTTTTTTTCAACATTCTAGCGTGCATTCCCAAATGATATCATTCTAAGATGAACGCGCCAATAACGTCTGGGTTATTAGACAATGATTCATTTCATGTGATAAAATGCGTTGTTTACAACTAATTAATGTAACCTTTAGATTTAAATAACTCAGAACTTGTAGTACCATATTGTCCTTTGTGTATACAACGAATATCATGTGATTTTGTTCATTGTTCGCAGCCCGACAATGTCATACGTGCAATTTTGATCATTTATCTCTAGGCCAACGCCACATCATGTGATTTTATCATTTTTGTTTATTAAAAAAATACATACATTGTTGATTTCAGATTTCTTTGTTTGACGATGAGACCACAGCGTGTACCTAAAAAATTAATAAAGACATACAGCAATAACTCTCTTTTCAGATTTATTTTTCCGACCACCCACAATTTATTTGTGGTGGGAGGTATGTTTTTACGCGCATGAAATTTGTATGTCTGTCTGTGCTTCGATAACTTGAGTCAAAAGATAGTAATCAAACCTATATTTTGCACATGGGTCACAACCCTATTCGCACGGACCTCTATTGATTATAAGCATGATCCGTTACCAATTGACAAAGTTATGGAATAAAAACTAATTAGATGGGATTACATAGAGAAACTCATTGGCATCTTTCTTCTTCGTTGTTCCGGTAGTGCTTGCTTCCAACCAACAGTGCGCAACTTTATCGTGCAAGGCAGTGCAATGCGCAACAACACACAATGTTATGTCCCTTTGTGTCTGATGATCGGGGTAGTACATATCCGGAAATCCTTAATTGCACATTTAGTTCGCAAAGTTCTCTTTCCGTATGAAATGTAAACAACATTGAAAGGTTTGATATACAGGTTGGTTACAAACTATGTGGTCGGTTGTACTCATTACATGGAGTACAGTGTTTATAGTTCAAAATATTTTGAAAGCTGATTGTAGATCACTGGAAGAGCCTGGGTGAAAGATTCCAGATTCTTAACTCTCAAGATGTGTGTGACCACAGCGTGTTTTTGCCAAATAAACAGAGAACATATAGCAAACAACTAAAAAGGGCAATAACTGGGTGAATTTGTCACAAATATTTTTGAATTTAAATAGAAGAGATTGTAAACCCGATCTCTACCCTACTTTCAAAATCAAAAGCTATATGAGCAAATCACTCAAGTTATCGCGTAAACAGACAGACACACATACAGACAGACAAGAAGAAAATATACCACTGCACAACATAACTGTGCGTGGAATAAAATGTAGGCACTATGATATATTAAACAAAATGCATATACCAACTGTTATGAAATATGATTTGAGAAGTTATACTTTAATTCAGTTATTGTTAAGGCTTTCAGCCAAACAACGATATGAAAGATCAATAGTCATTAAGTGAAAACTAAAACTTGGAATCACGTATCACACATGGTCAGATTAAAAGTAGTTTCTTAATTATGAATTACAAAAAAATACTCAAGGGGACATCTTTCAAATACGTTCTTTATCCAAAAAGAATTAAAACATTAAATACTGTTGCCTCCATAGAAAGATTGTAGCTACCCTTTAGAATAACTTAAATCCTTATGTGTCATTGAACAAGGAAAGTTCTACCAAAAGAAAGAAATAACACACAGGTTGGCAAGTTCTCCGTAAATAAGAGGTTAACCACCCTTATAAAACTAATAAAATATCACTGTGTGAATATACTAACTCTTTATCATTGTGCCTGTTTCTTCTTTTGCGCTTGGGTGCGCAATTTGTTTAAGTGCGCAACCGTTCACTTAAGTTGATGATTTAGTCAGGAAGTGTGATATGGGAGATGTTGTTTAAATACTTTAGTTTCTCAAAATATCATTTTAGATAAGTCCTATTAAGAAGTTTGTATAAAAAAGACAGAGCACCCAAAGGAGTATGGGGTAGCTATTAAGAGACTTAATACAAATGCTTATCGCTGCGGTGATTTGCCAAATGAAGTCTGAAATCTTTGAATTTCTTTGAATTCACGGCTTTTGAGTAAGCTTAAGATGAACAAGATCCGAAGTGTAAAACTGCGTTCATAAACAATGAACACCATGCTAAAATAGGACAAGTTAGTTCACGATCCAATTCCATATTCTTATCATCAAAGTGCGATTACAAACAATATTCAGCCAGCCTCCTTCTAGTATGCAGTTATAAAAGTACCATGGGTAGCCGAAGAGAGTATCCAACATCTCACACGATTGTATCCCACAGTTTCCACTTGACACAACAAAGAACCTCGTCATCCGTCACTTAGGTAGGCATTTACATTTTATACGTTGACAAATGAAAAACCGTTTCCCCACGAACAAGCTAAACCCTCGACTAAATACAGTTTGTTAGCATATAGATCGACTTCAAAATTGATTGACCGACTCAGTCCTTCGATTAGTTGAATAATCTATGTTGTTATGTTAGTGATGATTTTTTTGGCACCTACTAAATTTATTTTTCTTTAAGCTTCATGATGCAATTGACTTCATCTCATGGTATAACTGGATTTTGAAAACTTGTTTAGTAGAATATATATTATTTGAATGAGATTTCCTTCTATGAAAGTTAACAACTAAGAATCATACTATTCAAACTTTACAGGAAATGCAGAATATGGTTAGAACAAAAGATTGTTTTTAGTGCTAATCTATAATAAGCTTTAGCGTGATTTTAACTCCCACACATCAAACATTATACAAAATGAGAACAATTAACAAGGTTGTTCGTAGCTGCGGAATATGAACATTTAAAAAAATACTATTGTCTCTTTTCCATATACAATTTTTCCATTATTTCGAAATAATTTGCGGCTTGTCCATCCTCTTCCTTGACTTTGGGATCGTTGTAACTAGACATGCAAATACAAGAATTTACAAGATATTTGGCTCAGTCATAAAAACGCTGAAAGGGCAACATAAAAAATAGCGGTCAGTTATTATGAAAAGTCTTCTTGCTTATTTTTTACTCTATACAAATACATACTACTAGAATTTAGTGTCAATAAACGCCCAATTCGTCGTTTTCGTCGCTATGGACCCTCCACTTGCAAATATATTATCACACACATTCAAGTTTCAAGTGTAAGATAATGAACGCAAATGTCTTCAAAAACAAGGAAGAAAAACATACATCGGCATGGTCCCCGTTTAAATGTTTAAAACAACCGACACAGTGAATAGGTTTATACTGATTTCCCATACCCAATTCTGAGACCCTAAAAACGCCAATGCTTTCTACTTACTGTACATATTGAACCAAACCGTCTTTGCAAGATCATTTGTTAAAACATTGATCTAAATAATAGACAACGTCTTCTGCGCTTGGTGCGAATAAATTGAATTGCTGTCCACGAAAACCGTATCATTGGTTTGTTAACCGAATTTTTCATCCGTAAGAAAATTAAATCTAGAATTATAATATTGTAATAATCTAACATTTAGCCATTGTGAGACTGGCATTGGAATTCCGTGCAAGATTGCCTACGTTACTATCAAATCTCATTTCATTAGGGAGATTCCAACCAGACAAAAGACTGCCATGTGATCTGATATAAAATCGTAACTTATTGCATTCCAAAAAAATGTTATAGAATGTTGTTGAAATGTAATCCTCAGGCTGACAAATGCCGAATTGACGTTTAAGAAACCTAAGAGTTTTGAGTTAAAAACGAAAGTTTTATATTCCCAAGGTCTGATGTTGTTGATGTCTTTTGTGGAAATTACACTGGTTTTCTATAACGTCGATTGAAATATCACAGCTTCCAAATACTTTTCGAAACGTAAAAAGGGAGTGTTTAAAAAGATGCCACTATTGAAAGCCTGCTAATTCTTGATTTTACGATATGTATATATTATAATTTGAATATTTGACATAGTTCAGTGATAAAATAGTTTCAGTTTTATTGTGAGCTTTACTGACAACTCTATTAGGGATGTGATAAATGTCAATGACACATTGAAAAAGAGAGATTAAAAAAACCCGCACAAAATTGATGTGACTCAAGCAACTGTTTCGAAACTTGCTGATATCAATGGCAACGGACATAGTCGATGATAAGAATCGTTCCCTTCGAATTATTATACTATAGCCGAGAAAAGTGACTTTAATCAGGTTTCATCTCTTCGTTGACTGATAATCCCAGTGACTGTGTTTTATTAATAGAATACTGAATGTATGCTTCAAGTTGAGAAAATTGAATTTTTCTCGGGACAGATAGCATATTAAAAGTACCAACTTCGAGTGTCGAGTATGCAAATATGATATGGGTATTGGTGAATGTCTCCTTCAAGTGCCCATTATCATGACATATATCGAGAAAATAGCAAAGTATTGGTATTGAAAATAATCAATACTTTTAAATGTCAAACCTCTAGTGCCTAGAATGGATGATACTTAAAATCATAACATTAATTCATTTGAATTCAGGTCAATGTGAGCAGTCAAATGTGTTTTCTACACAAATCGTGTATATCAAAGATGGAAATTGTAAAAACACAAAAGATAAATTGCAGACGTTTACAAATTGGGACACTCTATTTGAAGAACCCCCTATACAAACGCAAGTCACGCAATCTGGAAGATATTTTGTATTCAATATCATGAGACAATTTGAGCCAATAAGCCGAAAAAGCTGTAGGTTATAGGTGATCTTCTTAAAAGATATATAATCTTATTCACTTGACGGCGTAGCTTATATTTCCTGTTGTTTTCTATAGCGTGTGGTATTGTCAAAACGAAACTTCACAAAGGGCAGTGCACTGATGTTTCTAAAAAATCAATTTTGATTGTTCTTATTGTAATCTGGCGTTGTTTTTATTAACATAAATTATTTTTTGACAGGAAATGGAAACCAAGTGTTTAAACACATCTGAGTTTGCTTGCACTTTATAACTTTTTTTCGTAAACATATTCATGCGCTACATTTTATGATTTCTTGATGGATAAAAACAAATAGCACCTAATAAATTCGTCTGAAGATGCTTTAGGACTATTTGTATTTTACCCCATAGTTGTTCTTTCTCAAAATTCATACAATCAAGGTATTTTTAACAGGACTAGTTGCTAGACCTGCATACCTACCAATTATTTTATAGGCCTGTAGTTGTTATCAAAAAATAGTTTTCACCGACAATGATAACATCACGTAACGAGTACTATGATCAACGTGTTTGTATGTCTGTCTGTTCAACCTTTCTTGTAAACGTAATAACTCAACAAATATAAAGCACATAGTCGTCAAATTTGCTGTGATGATGCAAATAACACGAGGAAGACGCCTATGAAAAACTGAAGAATTTGTCCAATGGTGCTATTTTCTGTTTTTGATTCCTGTGAAATTAATAAAAAGCCTGCTTGTTTGATAGTAGAAAAAGATTCAACACTTGTTTGAGATAACGAGTTTGGCATTATTCTAATCTCAAGTGTCAATTGACGAATGATCATCATTGTTGATTGTAGCTCGCTTCAAAAAACACATTTTTATTATAGTTCACCTTCGATAGTTAAGCGGAGATCATGACAATGTTGATGACATAAACATGTACCGATAATCTTATAGTGAAAATATAAATCATTAAAACTTAGAAACAGAGAAGCTGGTTATAATAATGTCCATGGCAGCAGGAATTATGATAAAGTTTTGCCTTGAGTAACGTTTCTATTTATATACGTGTCTTTCATTATAGCAATTTGTTTAAAAGAGTATACACACAAGTAAACCTGATTTTCTTGTAAACATCAAGGAATACATATCTGATTCCAAGGAGACATAAGATTGGAAAAGACTTAACCGGGCTACAGAGTACTTATCAATTTCATGCCCGAAGAAGTTCCAAATTACCTTATCAGACAGCTAATCGATACAAGATCACCAAGTGTAATCTCAATACCATCAAAGACAAGTATGTGTCTTGTATGCGTGTCTTATATGATACAGGCTTGTATAGTGTTATTTGTCGCTAAAACTCTAAACTCTGAGTAAGACATTCTTTTTTTGACGCGTCAATGACCCCCTATTAAGTAGGAATCACGAATGGAGTACAATTTAGTTAATTGTAAAGCATTAGTTTTTTGAAACCCACTGGTTAAGATATAATCTTCATTTAAATCCGATTTGCTAATGATTTACAAAATATTTTGTTATGTGCGTGTTTGAACTAATAAAGAGCAGTTTTGAATTATTTTTAGCTTTTAAAATTAATTGAATTATCTTTTAACTATCAGGTAAAACTTTCGCTTTTTTTCTTTTCAAAAGAGGCTTGAGCTTGTTGAAGAGCATAGCTTGACAGTGTCTTGGTTAATATTAAGTTTGTTGAAATGGCGGTGACAGTTAAATCGATAGATATTGTTTAGCACGAGGATTACTCTAACATAGTAAGTGTTCATAAAGGGAAGGGGGTTGACATCTTTTCTTGAACATAGAAAAATAAAACAAAACTTATTATATTTTTCAATCATAATTGATTCAAATTTGTCTATACAGACATTGCCGGTAGCAGAGACAAGATAACAAAAACAATGTCTCAACAACATTAATGAAGACCGTTTTTCTATATTGGTTTCTCCTCGGAAGCAATTAAAAATGGATGCTCTAATTCTTCACTTACACGATCTATGTTCTATTTTTAAGGGAACAACGCTTAATTGATATTCATTTTCTTAACTCCAACAGCGAATGGATTTAGTCTAAATGGTTGTAAGAGATTGCGTCGTACTATTTTTATCCACACTTGACATATTGAGTAGGGTAATCTGTTGAGCAGGGCTAATACTCTGAGCTTGTTAGGAATCCGATGTTTCAATTTCTACTTTATAGGTCAACGAGATTGATACTTATCAGATCGACTGGAGTATCCTTCTTGTTTCTTTCATTTTGGCCTATTTATTCCTGTATCTGTTTTGTTATAATTCATTAGTCACATGACGGAAGTATTGAATCATAGAAAGATTATTAAAGTTTGCAGATGAGATGAGATACAATACGTTGAGACGTCATTATGTGTAATAGTATACGCTTTTCTGGATTATTACTATGTATTTTCTGTAATGCACCAAATAATGAAAATTGTGCAACCTTGTTTTGACTTAACATTTAATGCCTCTCACAAACACAATTTTCTGTTTCTGTATTGATAGATGAAATTTGTATATGGACCTGGGATTTTTGTGTTTTCTGTCCTTTTATAGTTACTATTTTTGCCAAATTAAGAAGGAGCCTGGTTACTTCATTTAACAACGTGGAATTTTCAGTCTAGAGAGTCATATAAAGACTAGACAATGAGATAGCTTTCTACTTTGGTCTTGTAAATGTAAACGGATAACGTCACATTATTATATATAGATAAACAACCTTTCGATCAATAGGTTTGAAAAATATATCGGCACACCCGGGACTCAAACCCGCGCACCCACCTGCGCCAAACAGAACTTGGGCTAAGTGAACTAACCTGCTTACCACAGAGGTTATTGCGTCAACGATAAACACTTGCAATATGTTATTTGATTCACATAAATACGCAATAATCCAAACGTAGCTTCTTAACACAGGGGCTCGATGCCCTAGATGTAAGGATCTAGACTGCAGATGCGTTGGTCATTATATTTATTTGAGCAATATCCGCGATAAAACCAAGTTCACTTATGCCAGCTGCGCACGTTTTGTATACAGAAATTGAAGAAAGAATGGTTGAAAAAGGCGACATCATTATTCAAGAATCAAAGCGTCTTACTAATGCACGTTAACTATATCAGTCTAAACATTATATATATTCTAAATGTAGGAAAGCACCAAAGTGTAAATCACAAGAACACGTTCCATCACGTGAATAAATTACACAAAACAACATTGACACGTTCGTAGCTTGAAGTAGACTCATGAAAAAATCATTGTCGAATTTTACAAAATATAAAGCATTAGAATTTCGCGTCCCTAAATGTTAAAATCCCCCATTAGAAATACTAGAATGACACCGAAAAACATATAATAAGTGGGTGAGCAGATCCTGCTTAAAAAATTCCAGCTATGGACAGCTCCAATCATGATGAAATTGATTTCTTTTAATTTAGGCCACTTTTTTAATTAAGAGTGATTTAAAAAAACGTCTACATCAGGGCTTGATCCGCAGGTATTTTTTGTAAATATGGGGTCCTATTTTTTTGCTACTTGGAAAACATACCCAATTTGGTATATTGTGACAAAACTCAAGATTTTTGTGTTCATTATATATATATATAGTCCTCTAGAAAACAGTTTGAGAGGCACTATTTTACAGTAGAATTGTTTTTTTCAACTAGAGATGTTTTTGTGTGATTTATTGGTCAAAAAGATTACTAGCAGTATATAGTAAAAACAGCCAACATTTGAATGGGTGATTCTGAACTTAACGTTCCCTCAATACATCGTTTTGGTTGATACGCCTCTCTTCTTGCAATTTTATCATCACACACATTCAAAAGCGTCGGATAAAGAACGCAAAACAAGGAAACAAAATACACATCGGCGTGGTCCCCTCTAAATGTTCTTAACACCCGATAGTACACAAATTTACCAAGTTTTGCTTATTTGCGTCAGTGACGCCATCTAAAATAAGAATAAGTAGATTATTTATTCACGCAGATTGCATCAATAGTATATGAAGACACAAAAAAAGAAAAAAACAAATTTTAATTTTTGCATTTTTAACAAAATTGCGTACGAAATCAACAACAAAACTTTTAAAAAAGTAAGCACCATTGAAGTTACACAAGAAAGTACTGAAATTTGAAAAACAAAAACAAAATTACGTTCTTGCATCATGAAATAAATAAAATTGAGTTATGTAAAATACAATGGAAACACTATACTTTTTGAAGAAAACGTCAATAACTGTGCATAAGTAGAAACAATCAAAACAAAGTAAAACTAGCTTAAATATGTACATAATACAGAAGGTGATAGAAGACCGATATAGTCTAGGGCCAATGTGAAACAATCGTGCACTTTTTGAATAACCTTCAATTTTTTGTCTGATCATAGTTAAAGGTGTCTATGCTCGATTTTTGTCCGGAGGCAAAACTTTGGACCCCTACTTCCGGTCAAAATTTGATGATGATAATCTATATAAACTATATAAAATATAAAAAGGCTTATCTCGAATAGCTACCAACCATTCACAAAAATAAAAGTAAAGTATATGTATCCATTGGTTTTGAAATGCAGTAAATTTATTACAGCTGTCAATTTTAAAGTTCAAGGTCATTTGAAGGTCAAGGTCAAAACTAAGATTTTGAGGGTCAAGAAAGGACAAAATCATTTTATTCTTTTTTGCTTTTTTCATAATTCAACAATAAAATTAGTCACAAAGTTTTCCATACAAATTTTAGTTTCAAGGTCATAACAATTTCCAAGGTCATTTTCATCATTATAATATTACTATTCGTGTAAGCCTGGGGTGCACATTTTTATTCATAATTTTAAATACTGGTTTTTAAACCTGGGAAAAATAATCGATTGATTACACAATATATTCAATTTGAGATCAAGGAATAACGTAACCAGATAAATACTTTCAACAGTGATACAAAACTTATGTTTGATTCATAATCATCTTATAACTTACGAGTGGGGCAGACTATAAAAAACAACGTCAATAAAGGATATAATCTTACACAAACATCTTTATATAAACGAAAGCCTCGACATGTTAATAAACTACTGCTTAATTAACTCCAACACACCCAGTTCTTAGAATGCCTTCTTGTTCTTTTTTCTTCAAAGAACAGCGGTTATTTGTTTCGGAGCCTATAATAATAAAACTAGGAAAAATGTTTGCTGATTCAGATGGGCGTAGACACATTTAGATAACTGGGTAAAAATAATTATGGAATAATCAGTGAAAAACACACGATTCATTGTATATCTCTTTTATATTTTTGTCTTGGATGTTAATGACAGGGGGAGGAGAAGGGCAAAGGAGCATTTTCAAATAAGAAATATCTGTTGTGTATTCATTAACTTAGACCTTCCTTTAATTATAGCAATTATCAGAAAATCATCCCAAATCGTCATCGTGTGGTGTCTTTCGGAAATCTTCCAGTCAATAAGAATATTAACAACTTCTTTATTGCATCGTGAGTGTGTCAATGAGTACAACCATTATTGCAATATTTTATATATAAAAGGGAAGTTATAATTATCGTTTACTTTTTTTTGCTTCATCAATGTCAAGGGAAGTAAGTTTTATGTCTTTTAGCAGACAACTTGATGTGCCTCTCATCCTGTGAAAGGCTGCCAAATACCGTACGGCTCATTGAAGCGCGCTACAATGTTTTCTGGAGTCTGCAAAACCTTGTTTCATGCGTCAATGCAAAACAATTTAGCTGAGCCGAATTTACTTCTGCCTATAAACTAAGGTCGACGAACATTTTTCTTGTATATTATAATTTTCAATCATTCTTTTGAATGACCTTAAAGTATCAATATGACCTTGATAATAGACTAGGGAGGTCAAATTCCTATACACTTTATGTATTACACTTACGTCTAAGACGAAGTATACTACTGTTTATATTTAAAATTATATATTTGTGGTTGACATTGTTATTTTGCGCGAGAAAACCGGAAGTTGAATTAATACTAGTATTTTCATCTTGGAAATTGTACTTGACAGTGATTAGCGTCGTATCATAACAATTTGGTGGAAAATAATTAAAAGATAATTTTACTTCTATCTCTAATCACACATATATATATATTTAGTGAAAATGATCTTGCAAATACAAGATGACCTTAAATGAACTTAATAGATTATTTTGTGCAAATACTAAAAGCTGTAAATGATTCTAGGCCCAAGCATTATATATAAAAGTCATATTGAATATATATTTTAACCCCAAATGACCTTGACCTCTGAAATAACAATGGAAACAAAATTCGACTCCATCAATGAAAACCTCATACCAATAAACGTATCAAAAGTGGTACCTTACTGCTATATATTGAGAGCCTCGGTTGTGTAGATATATCGAAAATGAACGGCGGCCATCTTGAATTCATGTTATATCTAGAGTTGCTCACGAACGATCATGGTAAAAACGTGCTTAACAAGAATAAACACAAAAACAATTTGATTTTCACAATGGCAAGGTTCACATATAGTTATATAAGGGAGACCGCTGGACATAGCCATGTGTTCGCGTTAAAATAAACTGGTTGGAGATGTGTCTTTTGACTCTTCCTTCGATTTTTAAACTTTCATGGGATCTTTAACGTTGTTAAGTTAACACAGTTCATTAGTTTTATTGTATGTCACATATATGAATAAGTGCTAGATCTTTTCTCAATCATGAACAGCATAAAAATACCAAATTCAGAAAGTTAATTAAAAATAGCAATGCTTGTATGACCAACGCAAAGCAATAAAGCTGACAAATTACCCTGAACCAATCGCTTGAATAATCAAAGTACATTACACAACACTGTAAAAAGATACTATCTGACGTATTGAGTAATGCTGTAATAATCATATCAAAGAATGGAGCAGGAAAAACGGAAACGCATTCCACGGAGGCATTTGAGCTGCACAATTCTGGGGATCTTCCGGATGAAAAAACCCAACAGAGACAACGGAGAAAAAAACAGAGGCGGTCAAATACCAGGTAGATAAGTTTGAGTAACACATGCAAACTGTTGAATTGTAGCGAATCTTGAACGAAGGTTATATTATTATATTATTATCCTACAGTGTTTAACCAGAAACACAACAGGAACAACAATAACAACAATATAATTTTGCATTTATTTCTGTATTTGTCCATTTGTTCGTTTGTAAGATAAGATAAGATAAGATAAGATAAACTTTATTGTCCATAAATGGAAATTTGTTTCAGCTTTACATACATGTGACATA
>JAUUEB010271477.1:0-13145 GCA_032362205.1 Clione limacina
ATTAAACTTGATATTGACCATCAACCCCCCTCCCTGCACTGATGATGAGTTTTTAACTCGAATCTGGATTGCCCCCCTTCCTCACTTAGAATTACATGATTTAAATATTTAATAAACTGCTTTGCCTACAATTCATTTTCATGTCATATTTATTTTAGACACTGTCTAACCATGAAATTCAGTATCAAGAAAGTGCCTTGCGCCCTAGACAAATTTCTTATTTTTGTAATAGTTAAGATCATATGGTCATAGACAAGCAAAGCCAGTGTCTTTATGTAGCCAGGATTGTTGTTTAAAACCCAGTTTGGGCCTATTTGTAG
Organism: Clione limacina; assembly: GCA_032362205.1. Taxonomy (NCBI): domain Eukaryota; kingdom Metazoa; phylum Mollusca; class Gastropoda; order Pteropoda; family Clionidae; genus Clione; species Clione limacina. Next base: position 321 of record JAUUEB010271477.1, read on the forward strand.
GTTATATGGTCATGAGAAATCACCATGTCGCTGATAAGTTTAGGCGGTTCCCTAGCCAAGACAGTCATTTTGCAGCCAGTTAGAGTCGTGAATTAAACAACTGGATCATGTAACAGCTTAGTTTACACATATTTGCAGCCAAAATGGTAACTTCTCAACTCAATTGGATCATATACATTTCCAGTGTTGTCATCGACATAACGTACATGGTCGAAATTAAACTTGTTTTGGATATAAATATACGTAAATGGTATTCTAAAAGCCAAACGTTGTTTTTAATCATAAACATCGCATATGAGTGTGGCCTAGCCGTAGCCTAGATAACTTTTCCAAAGATAACTAGGATTTTGATGTAGTTTAACTAAGTCATATAACGGCTCATATGGGTTCATCATATAATGCAAAGGCAACTTTTTGGGTAGAGAAAATGAATACTGAACTCTTTAAACTCAGCTAATTTCCTTCCGATTTTTGGAATTCTGAGACATAACTATCAGGACATTCACTAAATCTAGGAATAAACTGCTTCAACATGACCAGCAAAGTAACACATAGTCCCATATAAGACTTGCTTTATCATGCATGCTACACCAAAGCCTCCATTGGTCTATATCAAGAATCCCGTTGGCTTCTGAAAATACCAAGGCTATTGTATAACTATTTATTCTACTAGATCCCAACAAAGCTGTTGTAAGGCCATCCAAGAAAATATCAGACCTCAATGCAGCCATTAACAATTTTTTCATGATTTTATTTATTTTATTTTTCCAAATCGTATTTAAAAGTATTAAAAGGGTTTTGATCACTTTGACATGAAAAATGACTAAGAGATCAAGAAATCCACAAGTACCCGCCCCCCTAATAACCACATCGATGAATTTTTTTCTCAAAACCCTTGGGCTTCATTGGCAAAAAAAGAAAGCTTGTCTTCTAAAAATGACGTACGTGACTTTCTCATCAATATTCACGAACAAAAAACGAAAATATTTATAACTTTTGGTAATATCACGTTAGTCTAAAATAATATCAATGCTTGATACCATTTTGAGTGGTCTAGCAATAAAAGTAGGGAAGCAGGGGGATTTCTAAAACAGTGGTACAGATTTTTGATGCGTTAAAGAAATGACGAAAACAGCCAGAAAATCGGATTTAATTTTTTTTTAATAATTTTTATATCTTTTTCCTATTAGAACAACATGAAATACAAGTTCTTTTCAATGGAATTTGTTTTAGACCAATTAGTGTTCCCAGGGGCATAGAAAACGTCAGAAAATTTGTCATGATAATTTTATTTTTGACTTTCTCATTAAATTTTTTAATGACAATTTAATTACCTTTAATTTGGTACCAATTAGGTCCCTCGTTTTTGGTTCTCAAGATATAGCCAGTTTAGAAAGAAAGACGCACTTGCTCGAAAATAGGGGGTTGCTGTAGAAATGGGCTATTACCCCCCTGCAAACCAAAGTTGTTTTGGCGAACTACTCATTCCGGAACCTTAGGGATCCATACAACAATATTAAATACCCCAGAAATGCGACTGGGGGCATGGATTTTGGGTCTGGATGCCGGACTATGTAGTAAAGCTACAAACACGCCCACACTCGTTGGGAGTCCTACTGAACTGGGTCAATGCAGACAACCTGAACAGATTCCATAAATCGCGTGGAAAAAGTGATAGTAAATTATAAGCATCACTGCATTTTCTCGTGACACTTAATGCCTAAAAGAGTTTTCTCCTCAAGCTCAACATCGCTAATTGGAACCATGTTCGACAAGAAGCGTCAACAACAGTTGTATGAGTTATATGGAAACTCCAAAGAAGCAGTGGGCGTAATTGTACTGCATTGGGTATGTCACGTAGTCCGCTGTTAGATGATATACATAATTATGTTTTGCTGAATATGTGATTGATTGAGTGGGCTATTTGCTCACACAAAAACAAGGTTATACAAAAGAATAATCAGGCGCACGATCGATTTAAATCATATAAGCAATAAATGGTCTTAACTAGTATTTTTCTATCATACAAATCAATGTACAATATCATTATACAAAATATGAGCAATTAACAAAGTTGGTAGATTCGATAGGCATATAATATATTCACTTACATCCTCTTTAACAAATAGTTTCTTCGTTAAAAAGCTGTGTAAAGAAACCTCACAAGAGCATAACTTTCGATGACACTACCCATAAGGATATTCATTGAATGTGTGTTTCGTTTGTTTAAGTATTTAAGAGATACCATATCAAATTTTGTTTTATATTATCTGAAGAAAAAAGAAAAAATACCTCGTCTTCTTTTATTTTCTTTCAACCAGGACACAGCTTTGGAGTTGAAATATTTGGGTTGTACTTAAGTCTCTGACACTCGACTTGAGATACACAACATCTGAACTTGAGAAGTGCTTATCTCCAGGCTTTGTACATGAATTGTTACGTCAAATGATACTCAATATCTATGCACTACTAATTGAAGGATCAGTAGAATAAAGTATAATCACTGTTATCAGCTTGAAATGCAAACTCTTTCTATATGTAAAGCAATCCACCAGCATCAGACCCATAGGCGTCGCAAGGGGAGGGGGAGGGGGGGGGCTGTTGATTTTTCTCCAGGATACTCTAGAATGCACCATTTTGCAACATATTTTTCAAAACTTTCGGGGCCAAGCCCTGATTTTACCATAATTACTTTATTACCATTAGAAATATATTCATTAAGCCTTCAGATGTTCTTTAAATGCGCCTTTTCATTTGAGTTATTTCAAGTTTCCCATGGGCGTCACATGCTCTATTATAGAACCAAAAAATGATTTTCCTTACAGTCAGTTTTTTATGTTTACTCTATGTTCCTGGTAACTAAAAATATAATACATAACAAAGCACTTTAAATTAACACTGACTATTACTGTTGTCAAATGTGGAAGGAATGTGACAAATCTCTTGGTGAGTTTATATTTAAAGTCCAACTTGTTATTAAAAAAGAAGGTCTCAGTTGATGTCACTCGTGAGTTATGAATATACTTCACATTGAGTAAATTACATTTTAACAAAAAATGTGGTGTCACTTTTACTCAATTCTTCTGTACTGTTTTTAAAACATCAGCTGTATACTGAATGTAATATTTACTGATTAATCTGTATGTAATGGTACTCATCATTTTGTCATTTTAATGATTTCTTTTTCAAAAAGAAGGATTTATACCATAAAGTTTTGTATTATCATCATATCTATATTATACTTAAATAATTACTGATTAATCTGTATGTAATGATACTCATCATTTTGTCATTTTAATGATTATTTTTTTCAAAAAGTAGGATTTATACAATTTGATGTTTAAAAAACGTCTTAAAGCGAACAGATGCACGCGTTTGCATCAACAAGTTCACAAGTGTTATAGGGTTTACTTTTGCATCAAATAAGTTGTAAGAATTTGAAAATAATAAAAATAACTACTCTTTGGTGATTTTCAACATATCATAACATTCTTTTTTGGATTCAAGATTAATGCACTTATAAACAGGCGCGTATCTAGGATTTTCAAAGGGATGGGGGGCAATCGGTACGAAACGCCGACATTTTTTAAGTGGGGTATTTCAAAAAATTAGGTGTAAATAGTGCAAATATATATCTGTTTTTCCTTGGATGGGGGCATTGCATCATGTCCCCTAGATGCGCGCCTGCGTGTACTAAATAAGTACACAATTGTGTGAAAGTTGACGACCTCGACTTCTTTTATCTTATTCATTTATTTTCCTGTTTACTGAAAGTCCCCGTTTTCTTAAGACATCCACATTTATTTTATTGATATTTATGTTGAGACCCAATCTATCTGACTCTTTACTTTATACATTTTTGCAATCTGGCAACAGTGGCAAAAACCAGAAGAGTGTCGTCAGTGAGATGTAATATGCAACCAAATCCTGGTGACAACTGAATACCATTCCTTGGTTCTAGATTTAAAATTTGATCAATCATTAATAAAAAAGGAAAACATTTTGGGAGAACAAAGGCAGCCATGTTAAAATAGAGTAGAAGTAGTAATGTATTTTATAGTATTAAAGGGCTTCCAGTCTATCCCATTAAACCTGGAAACAGTTTAACGGCTTCTCTGTGACAAGATTAAAAAAAGCCTTGTAATCATCAAACATGCCGCATACATCTTAAAGCAACACAGTTATAAAAAATTAAGAAATTATGTTGTTCAAATATACAATTTCTATAAAACTGGGACTCAAGCAAAGTGCGCAATATTTGCAAAAAACTGCCACACATTTCCTTGGCAACTTTTTGTGAATAGGGGCAATTATCGAAATAGATCACAGGTCGGGGAAAGTGGGTTATTAAAGGGATAGGGGACACAAAATACATACACATTTTTATCATATTGGTAAAATTTAAGTAAGTAACATAAATAAAAGATTCCCCATCCTTTTAAAATGGAATATGTCTGTTAATGTTTATGGGCGTCGCCCCCCTGGATTTTCGAAAAGGTGTTGATTTCTTCTCCTTTAAAATACGCCATTTTGCAACATATTCCTGGTAGAAATTTGATACTAAATGTTACTAAATAATACTAATTAATCCCTACCTTCACTGAACGCCTCTAAGTGTCGGTTGGCCGATCCACTCTCTATGGCTAAAGCGATAGAAGTAACACTCCATGGTCGTTTGGCCGCCTCTGAGAGCTCACTTAGCTAGCCCTTGTGGGCAAGCCACTCGTGCAAGATCCCCTTCTAGGGACCTTCACTGGCTACTGACTTTCATCTGTGAGCACTACCCTTATGTGCTCGGAACCCGGTCTCCGAACCCCTTGGCCCCGGGAGAACTTGGGTGATGCTTACACGTGACGGCCGCTCCTATCCTTTACATCAAAGTCCCTGCCCGGTCAGGAGACTTGGCCCTTTACAGCCCTGCGAGTATACCCCTCTGTCGGAGGCAGTCGGACGACCCCGGAGGTTAACTCAACCACTAGCATACGTGTTCCGTGCCAGCCACGTAGGGTCTTTTCAAACAAGACTGTATCAGAAAACAACCACTGATACGGATCCCCCTGAGAGCTTATATCACCACACTATGGGCTGACTCGGGACTAGATCCCTAGTACACTGCAGGCTGGTGTAACTAAGCAATATTTGCCGTGAAAACCGAAAACACTCTTTAGGCTACTATTAGGGGTAAAATTCAAATACGCTCAAATCGTTTACACTGAACTCTCTACAGCGACATTTTGACGCTTTGTGTTCGATTGTGCATCTCATTGCCTCATACACAAAAAACAACAGTAGCCTATGCGACGCTTACTATCCACTATCCACTATCCACACACACTGATCTTATCAGATTGCTGACAAGCCAACTTAACGGTCCTTTTCAGGACCACCCCCTACTTTATTAAGCGAGCAGCTAGGCCTCAACTGACGAGACTAATGTCTGCCGGCAGAGAGTCCCGGGTCCCATCTAGTAGACCAAGTTGGAGTCGGCGCCACGTTGAACGAGCCTCTCGGGAGGCCGGTTTAGAAGTTCTTGTTCGTACTGGGCAGCCTGCTCCTATAAGCGAAGATCGTCAGGTCGACCCCGATAGTCGCACATGGAAGAGGAGGTCAGCCTCTTCCAGCGTGGCGAGGAGGAAATGGAGAAGAAAAGCAGAATCGATCAAATCCCTCTGGACGAAAGCACTTGACCTAGCTGTCAAAACCAGGTTAAAGGCGAGGATAGCATATGCCCGGCGGCGTACGACTGAGGCCAGACGACGAGGGTGGTAAAGGACCCTAGTCGTCTGTCGGGGCTTGGTCCACCGAGTGCGGCGTGATAAGTTGAGATTTGCATGTGAAGACTTGTCTAGCGACACATCGGGGAAAAATGTTTACAAGGCACTTTGCCGTCGTCAACCAATTTCCGCCGGCAATTCCATCTGATCACGTCATTTCGGCCGAAGTACCCCGCTTGGAGGAGGAGATCGTCCAAATTGATAATCGGCTGAGTCTACCCCTGTTAATGGATGAGCTGAACCATACATTCTCTAAGGTGAAGAGAAGGAGATCCCCTAGTGCGGACGGAGTTACGTACGAATTCATTTCAGGTCTTGGGATGATAGGTAAAGCACTTAGCTTTATTCAACCGACCTTGGCTGGAGGGGTCCCTACCCGGGGGCTGGCGACATGCAAATATCTGCTCCGTTCCAAAAAGGACAAGGGACCGTAGTTTACTGTCGAACTACCGACATATCTCACTTACCTCGTGGATGATTAAGCCACCTGAAAAAAATCCTCAGTCGACGCTTAAGTTGGGCCCTCGAAACCTACAACCTTGTGTCGGAAAACCAATTTGGCTTTAGACCTGGCTAGCGGTGGACTGGTGCTTTAGTCAGGTTGCTAGAGTTAGTCGTGGAAAGATTCAGTAGATTCAGTACGCCAACCATGTCATACGATATAGTTTGGAGAGTGGGACTCAGACATCAACTCCTGAGCCTCGGCGTCTCAGGACGAATTTATGATTGGATAAACGCCTTCCTCGCAAATAGAACTATTGCAACCTCGGCCGCTTGAGGACGGGCTCCCCCTTGAGTTGTAGTCTCTTCCTCGTAGTCACAGATGGAGTAACAAAGCTTATTGAAAATCAGAAGGGACCTACGGCAGAAAGTATTTTTATGTCATCATTAGTGGATGATATGGCCGTCTGGACATCCCATGCGAGGCCCGAAAGATTGAAAGCTAAATTATGGACCATTTTGGAGAAAGTTGGTGATTACTGCCGCTGCATGCATTTTATCATAAACATTGAGAAAACTCAGTGTACGGTTTTCACTAATTCTTCCAAGCGAAAGCAAGTACCACTCAACTTATCACTTAGCGCCCGACCGATAGCAAAAGTGGAGAACCTCCGCTTCCATGGGGTTGTCTTGGATAAAGTTCTGAAGATGAACGCCCATTGTCAGAGTGTAACAGCCACAATGGGTTCGAGGATGGTTCTCATCCGAAAGCTCGCAGGAAACAAATGGGGAACAGAGGCCAGTACGCTCCGAAGACTATATATTGGGAGTGTCAGGTCAGTATTTGACACATTTCCAGTCCTCCTATCTTTCGCCCGACCTAACCCTTGTTTGGGTTACAACGTAGGGCAGCTGTTCACGGGGCAGGCGGTTGTGCACGTAGCTCAGGAGCGCGTGTGAAATACTTTCGAATTTGGAATCCTTATAGTGCAGAATGGGCAAGCTGGTAATGGAAAGCGGTGAGAGGTTCTTGTCTTTGAAAGGAAAAACCCGCTCAACAAAATGATGTTGGTTATCAGAAGGTCTCGTCTCAACAGACCGACAGTTGTTAGGCGTTTCCGGCAGCTTAAGGCCCTCGACCGCCCTCCTGCACTCCGAGATCCACTTGACCCGCTCCACCTTGACTTAGGCCAGGCAAGATCAGGCGTTGATACATTTTCCTGAGACTCCCACCTGCATCTCTAAGTCAAGTGGTGAATCTGCGACGAACTATACTGCCCTATCCATTGCTATCCTATGGTCGTTGATAGTGATGATAAGAAGTTTAACCAAGTTTAACTGATGTGGTGATCTTTTCCGATGCCTGTTTGGTCTTGGAAGCTGTGAGATCGTTCAACGGAACGGGGGACAAAGTAGTTGCTGATATAGATGCATTTGCTGACGAGCTGGAGAGGATACACAAAAGCCCGGTGACCCTCCAATGGATTCCTGCACATAATTGGGTCCAAGGCAATGGAACGGCCGACAGACTAGCAAAAGCCGCTGCTTCCCTCCAGCAACCAGACAGCCCAGTGTCTCTTAGGGAAGTAAAGACCCTAATAAAAGCTTGGTGTGCTGAAACATGGGAGAAGTCTTGGCTAGAGGGTAGTACAGGCCGCATCCTGGCGAGATATTTCGCGCGTGCCAACCAGGCTGACCCCTGGTAGTGCATTGAACGCAAGAACCAGAGTTTGATTATCTAACTACTCCGTGGTCACGCTACGACCGTAGCTACCTAGCAAGTGGGACCCGCGATATCGGCATTGCGACTTTCTGAGGAGTCGGTAGGGCACCTTCTTCAGTGCCAAAACCTTGGTGCCGTACGACAAACATCCTTTCGGTTCCAACCTACTGTGCAGGCATGTCTGTATGGTGGAGTAGCAAACCTGGAATCAAACTGCAAATACTTTCGAACTGCTCTCCGTATTGATCCTCGCTGATAAGCTCCGGATCGGCGTTTACTGTAAGGGAAACTTTATTGGTAGTGAGAAGCCTCTAGTAAGGAGTCAGGTGTCTCTTGTTAAATCAAACCCTGCTTCAGCTTAGATCTAGTAAGCTCATGTTCATTTATGGTGTTGGCCCTCGAATTGGCCAAACCTGTCTGTGATGCCAGCGAACTCGTTGTTAGGTGAATAAAATGACTGTTAAACGAATGTCTTAGCGTCTACTCAATATACCTGCCTGGGTAGTCAGTGCAGAACAGTCACCGCGAAAAATCGGCTACCCGTCCCATTGTTAACCGGATTAGGGCCCGTGTTGGTATATGGCCCCGGGTGGAGTTTCCCGTTGGGGACTCCACCTAGACTTTTGGTTAGCAGTGTTTCGGGAATCCGAAGCAGCTAACGAATGAGATCATCATCAGTTATACTCTCAACCCATCCCCTCTAACTTACTCCCTCAGGAGACGTGAACAGAACAGAGCAATGTGGAGCGGTGACAGATTGGATGCTGTGGTGATACAGCGTGGTATGCTTGTTAAAAGCTAACACTGGCAGGTGACCGGGTTTGGACCCAAATCCTCTGCTTGGCCCTTGGATAACTTGGACGATGTCTTCCTGTGAAAGCTTATTAAGTCTGTCCCAATGACTGTCTGTCACTTACTGCGCCTCCTCTCTCTGGTCAACATTGATAGGTGACGCCCTTATATGCCTCGAACCGGGTTTGGTCCCAGATACTCTCCTTGGCCCTTGGATAACTTTGACGTCTATATCTACCATTGACGACCAAAATCTATCAGAACGCTCGAAAAGAGACCCTTGGTGCAGTTATTGTGTTGTTACTGCCTGACCAGCCCCGGGTACCCACCAATGGGACCCTCTCAGTGTAGCTTGATCTCGTACTCAACCCCGTTGACCAGTGATGCTCCTGAGACTTGAAAACTTGGTGATAAACAGCAAAAAGGTGAACACTAATCTTTGAATGCGCGGAGGGACTAGGCGCATCCGAAACCCCACTATGGTTCTACCCTTTTACGACTCGGGGAAAACGATGTCCAAAAAACGTTCTGAGCCTATCGCGGAAAACGGGCTCTATCCAGAGGAGCTCTAATGATCCGGGTGCATTTACCAAAAAAATAAGTAAGAAATAAAAAAAATGTATTTTGCAAATGCACGTACAGAAAAAAATCCGGTATTTAAATTTCTTTTTTGCTCATAAATGATTTCCATATCCTATGTTAAATATAACCTAAGAACTTTATGGGGTTGAAGTTTTGTTTATAAATCAAAAGTGTCACATTTCTTATGCCCGCCAGTATATTTACAAGAAAAAAAAACAATGTAGCCAGGCGATGTACCCAGTTTAATCAATTGAGAAACACCACTGACATCCAGTTTGACTGTTTGATTGACAAGAAAGATAAATGATAGCCAGACCTGTCACTTTTTTTTAAAGATATTGGCAATCAAGCAGATGACCAAATATTTTTGTGATCACGATTAGTGTCACTTTACATAAATATGTGTTCCTTTCAGCACACTTTTTAAAAGTATTTATATGAACGGTCAATCATATTGAAGTCAGTAAAGGATATTTATTTTTAGAGATACTCCTTATGACCGTCAAATTATTTGTTTTCTGATCAATTCTATTTAGCTAACTAGAAACAATGAGAACACATAGAAGTGTACAACCAGGATCATCAGAGACAAGTATTTTCAACTCCAAGAACAGCATAAATAAATTTGATTGGTCACATTTCGAATTTAAAAAATGTTTACGGTTATATGACAGTGGTCTCTAACTAACCAACAACTTACCACGAGGCAGTTGTAAATATATTCCTACCCCTAATCTCTAACCTTTTGCTATCTTAAGATAATATTATAGCATGGTAATATTCCCAAGCGTCACTGCCTCTCGGCTATCGTGATACAAAATGTATGCTCTTTGGCTCGATAACTTCAGTCGTTTAACGATACCAATATTGGTTATTTATGTCACAGTTTAATTTTACATCAGGTAACCTATTAATTTCTTGGCAAAGTCACGCAAAGTAATATGAGTTATTAAGGCAATATCCAATACTTACCCCCTGGTGTCTAGTCTCATTCGTTGATGGTTCAAATATCAAGCCGAGCGTGATAATCTTATGCTAAACCGTTAGTCTTTATGTCAGCCACAGTTTGTTTACGCCCACGCTTGAGAATTTCTGTATAAAAAGATTATATCCTTCGAAATGGTATTTCTGGTGGTTAACAACTCTGGGAATTGATTTCATATCTTTACTCATATGTCAGAGGAACAATGTTTGTATCATATTTTAAGACCCGCATACTGTTCAAGTTTCCTAATTAGAAAAAAAATCAATTCTTATGTGGTAGAAAAAAGTATTAAATTCAAAATGTGTCTAACATGACAAAAGGGAATAAATCGGGTTATACAAGGTCAATTAAAATAAATTTGACCAAATTTGTAACTAAAGCTTTATCTCTCGTGTGTCAAAGCTACTCATATAAATGTTCATTATAGGAAAACTAGAAAAGGAACGTTTTTAAATACGCTTTGATAAACAAATATTTTTAGCCTATTATGATATATAATATAGCCTTTAAACGCCAATGACGGTGACAATTCTGATCCTTTGTAAGTTAACACAAAAATCAGACATAATAAAATGTTTGCTTTATGCAAACTGACTTTGTATGCAAAGGGAAATCAGTCAAAGTTTTGATTCGATTGATAAGTGTTTGTAGATCCAGACGTACAGGTTAGCTTTAAGTGTATGTTTGTTAATTGTAAGTAATGTTAATCATGTTATTCTATGTATTATATGTAAACGCGTCATAATTATTGATACTTCAAAATGAATAAGATTGCTTGACTGCACAAACATGACCGCCATGATGTATAAATTACATTAATTTCTCAAACAGGATAAGGTTCAAGCTGTATAGCAATTGAAGAGGTTAAAGAATTATTTTATAGAAGGCAAGATGTATTTCGATATATATATATCCGATTTCGTCAGGGTCAGCTCAGCATGTTTCCAGTCAAATTTGATGTTATTTACTCACCACAATGACATTGAGGTCCAAATTTGACATTAAACTTAAATCATCATTAAAATATGCGTTTGCTTTGACTTTTTTCAGATAAAAAGTGGGTTGACTACCGATTTGAAATAATCATAATTATACTAATCTTTAATGTCCACCCAGGACAAAAACAATTCCATGAAGCTAAGTTCAAACGAATGAATATCTCGAGTAAGAACAAGTAGGTCAAGGTTTGAACTTTATTTGGCATTTTTAATAACAGAAAATTGAAAATCTACAGTCCTTGAACCTTAAATCGGATGTTAGGGCGATAACTTTTGACTTATTTAACTGTCTTTTATGAAACGTATGTCATTCGATTTTTCTCTTTTAAGACAATTAGTTTGAGTTTCATAAAATTGACAAAATCAGTGACATCAAGGCGTCTACAAACAATTTCGCATTCCAGGCATATACCTGTTAGACAACCATTCTGAATGGAACTTGACATAACAGTGTCGTTTCTGGTTAAATATGTTTTGTTCTAGATAAGGTATTGAATAATGTAAGGTCACTCATGTAAGAGAAACAATTTTTTACTTGTCGATTTTGCTATGTATTTTTGGTAGCCATATTAAACAAATTGTTCAACGATATTTCTCGCGAAGGGATTCTTTTGCTCTTTTGTAAATAAATGGACTTTAAAGAATAAAGAACTAACTTATTTTTTAACTTTTCGGGTATCTCATCTGCATAGATTAAATTGATTTTTTTTATAAACCTCAACTTTGAACAGATGCGAAACAATACTGTAAATAAGCCACAATCTTTGTCAAAATTGGATTTCCAACTGGTAGGTGGGCGTCGTTTCCGTGTATTTTTGTCATCATCTCCCTATCAGCTTCATGGACTCATACAGTCTAGATCCTAAACAGTCAGCAAACTACACACTCAATATTATATGGAAAGAAAGGAACTTCTACCCAACACATGACGCAATCCAGAGTCCAACCGTGCAAATTGCAAATGAAACAAATCTCTCAAGAAAAGACGAGCCAAAGTGAGCAGGACTGGAAAGAACCACAATAACGAGGACAACCAGTGAATACCCAATGTGGTAACGCATTGCAATAATTGTAACACAACCTCTACAGTATATTTAGTTATACGTGCATAACTCTCAAACAATTATGTTTAACACGTTTTACTAACCAATCAGCACAAACCAATGTATACTAACCAACCAGGGTTCAGAATCAGATAGAACTAGCAAAATAAGTACTCGTAGAGAGAACAACCATGCACATCAGACACAAGTAAAGAAGAACATTTAGTAAACAACTCAATAGCCATAACTCTGCCAAAACTGTTTTGTTTTCAAAACATCAACCTCTAGCTTTTAGGGACCTGTGAATTAAGCCTCTGTGCAAAATTTCAAATTTCTATCTTTGACGATGGGACAACAGCATGTTTGCAAAAAATTAACAAAGACATATTGCAAAATACTCAAAAGGGCCATAACTCTGTTTTTCAATTGATTATTAGAATAAGTTTCAAGGTTGGTGTTAGATCGTCGCTCGAAGGGCCTCTTTGCA
>JAUUEB010271588.1:0-13144 GCA_032362205.1 Clione limacina
ACCATTGGCCAAACAAGTGAACACATCGACAATTGTAAGTAACACAACGAAAGCAGTAAGAAGATCGGTGTTTTCTGAAATAAGTTTAGTGACCTCAGGTGGAGGTAACCCATACTCGTCACATTGACCAACTGACGTATTAAACGACCACGTGGTATTTGTCAAATTAGAATATTCAGATTTTGTAATGTTAGCAGTCACAGATAACATTTCTATAGCATTACTGCTTTCTGGGGTTGTGTTGTTCTGCATATTTATGCTACCTGTCTACAACTGTCTATGTGTATTTTATCAAGTGGAGTTTAGAGTATAACAAGTTGTCAAAATCGGAAATGTAACATTTGTTAACCAGTAAATTCGATTTACTAATAAATAGATTTTTCTGACTTTGGTAACTGCGTTTGTATTCTTGAAATGAGTTCTTTAGTTTTGAAGACAAGTTTGTTTAAGACACATTGGTTATATTTGGTGAGCTCAATGAAGTCATGTTGCTGTGGTAGAAATTGAATTCACATAGAAACTCATTGTCAATGGATGATTAATCTGAACATCTTGATGGACCTGGAAAAAAGATACAAAAAAGATAAATTATAGTTAATTTGTAAATAACAGTGACATAAAGCTACAGCTTATCTAAGAGGAACATACTACTTTTGGGGCTTAATTGGCACTCGTGCTTTCCAGAGAGAGATTTGGGTAAGCAAACTAGACCTGGAAAGTGATTGGGAACGGAGTGTGAGTCACACTGCAGAGCAAAAGTCATGTTACTCATAGCTCCCAAACATATGCGTCGACAATTGTCTGTTGAAGGCGGGCATTGCTTTATTGAAAAACAAAATGGTACATCCATGGGGGCACCGATCACGGGCAAGTATGTTATATTTTTCTAGGCATCGTAGCATTCATTGAAGATGGCCCCCGCTCATGATTGTGATTCGTGACAGGTGGCGTGGTAGCGGCTGTATTAGAGCGGGCGGTTCAGTCGGAACCTCTGTAACCGCAATGCGCTCTTGAGATAGCTGATGATGACACTGTAATATAGCATGTACTGCATGGTCCCGGGTCAAAGCAAATTGTGAAAGGATGGCCAAGGACACTTAGGATAACCTAATATTATATTACACATTAGAGATATAATATATGTCAATATATTTTCTACATACTTCTGTAGGTATTTTCTCTTCTGTTTGGCTATAAAATCATTTAGGTTAACAGCAAAATCATGTTTGCAATGCATTTTTAGAAGGATCATTTGAATGTTTACATGTAATTGTTCGGAATCGTCCTTCAAGACAAATCTAGGACGTCAACTAACTAACGATCTTTATTGTCAAATCAATTATCTTACGTTTGTGTCGCGATAATGACAAATCTTGAAGCTCATGTCTAAAACAATTTTGTTATTCTATAACATAAATTCCTCTTTCAAGTTAAGAAATTAAAAGTGAATTTATTATTTAGCTTAAAACAGATATAGGGAAACTGTAAGTCAACTAAATAGAAAGTTAAATAATTCGTACGAACCTAGAATCAAACCTCACAGCTACTGCTTTTGTCATTGAAGTCTTCGGTATAATTTTCTGTTGTGCGCAGCAATACATCTATACTGAGCTTAGAAATAATACGAGGATACTTTTAAAGAGCCAATATCCATGTTAGGCATTAGAATTTCTTGTCATTTAAAACGATTTTCATCTTTAAAACACAGAATGCACATTTTGAAATACTTTACAGCTTTGAAATCAATCATTGTTGAAAATAATGTATCTCCTGCATCAGTTTGGACATGAATCCTTTAAATTGTGACATGACTTTCTCGTCATGACTGACTTTTATAAACAATTCAGGTTTTAGGTGAGATAATTGCTGATACAAAATTCGAAGGACCATGCCATTACATTAGCAAAGCAAACATAGCGACGCTTAAAAATGCAAATAAATCTAATGGAGATCGGAGGAAGAAAAACAATGGCAGTTGAATGAGTATCGTGTCATTTTCATTAAACACAGATTAGCAAACTAATAGTCGATATGTCATAGGATCTTACTGTTGATATTCAACGTTCTAATAATTAATAACGATGAAGTGTTCACAAATGGTATGTGTTCGTCTAGTCTGTTTGTTTGTCTTTTACAAAAATAACTTAAAAATTACTGCTTTGATTTCTATCATTTGGTAGTATAATATAAAACCAAATTTTGTTATTTTTTATTCGAATCTACTCAAATTGACTTGAGCTATGGCTTTTATTGAGTTCTTTGCTATATTTTCATTGTAAGCTGTTATGTTAATTTTTAAAAATATCATTTTTGACAGAGTTAACTTTCATAATGTTCATTTTGTTCCTTCAATCTTTGGACATGAGACCCTTTAATCTTAAACATAGCCTCTACTAGTTACCTTCAAAAAGAGACTTTCTAATTTATTGTTTTTGTTACGAAATTACGGCCCTGGACATTGTTACTAAATGTTCTCTGTTAATCAGGCGAAAACGCCGTGGTCTAATTTTCAAAAATAAGGATATAAATTTTGCTCTAATTTTGGTTCTCTTAAATATGTTTTCTAAATTTTTGAAGAATTAAGTTCCTTAGTTTATTTCTTGTATGTTCTTCACGCAGTCCTTGATCCAGCTATAAATCCCTTGTACATGGCAGTTCTCAGAGATGTTGACATTTTTCTGCCAAGTTCAAAGGTGGTATAAATGTCTACAATATAGTAATATTGGATAATTATACCTTGAACTTGGGCTTAAATCGGCTTAAATATAATTAAGTTGGTTCGCAAAATGTTTGTCTAATTAAAGGAATCGATTGATTTACATTTCACCGTCAATCGGTATTTAAATAAGAAAAAAACTCATTTAACGATAACGAGACGCGTCAGGAGATGTATTTCTTTAAACTTTTAATGTTATTGTTGTGACTATTTGAATACCGCTTAGAGTTTCAAAATGTTGTTTTGAATTCTTTATGTTCTAAACTTTTAATTGAGTACGATCAAATCTATGTTTCTGTAGAAAATATAAATACAATTCATACTTTTCTGTATTTTTAATCGCAAACCCGGCCCAGTGTTGAAATGTGATACTATTTATTTTTACTATTTAAATACCGCTTAATACTCTAAAGTACTTAGTTCGCTTTATATCTTCGTAACTTTTGATATGAAAATAACAATTTTTAGTTTGCTTGGATTTCATAAAAAATACTTCTATTCTAGTGATTGGGTTTCGACCTCGAATAACGACTCTAAGAGGTGTCTTGTCAATTAAAGACTCTAAGAGGTGTCTTGTCAATTAAAGACGTAAATGAGACCGAACTTATTTTCCAAATTGACAATGCTTCATGACGTTTACATGGTTTGATATACGGACTTTTAAATCTCGTCTATATATTTTACTTGCCTACTGCCAGACGTTTGAAATAAATCAAAACTAGATTGCTTTTCCTTTCGTGGATTATTTTCAAAGATCAAAGAACATAAGTTGCATCATCTTTATGTTCCTAGCTGTCAAAAAATGTATATCAAAAAGTTTAGAGGTTTTACACATTATGTTTTTACTTTAACAAAAAAAGACCAACATTCATTAGAAATCATTAACATGAAGAAGAGACTCACCAGTGTAATAAAACCCATTAAACGAATTCAAATGTAATCTTTGAACTTAATATTTCATTATACAAGATCATAAGATCTCTTCAAAAGACACAACTGATCTCATCTAAGAACGTATCACTTACTGGTCCAGGCATGACTTGTGAATGTTTTTATATTTCTGTAGGTTTTATATGAATGATTCTAACCTAATTTTTAATCTATCTTCATCTAACTTGACATCAATGAAACACTTTGTTAAATTGTGACATTAAAAACCTCCACTCTACCGAAAAAAATGCTTTTACTCTACGACACTTTACTAATCATCGCTTGTTTACGTCATACATTGAAAGGACCTTTATGTTATGACCCAATTTGTATGTACTTTAAACAACAAGTTTTTAGCATCGCTTAAATTAAGAAATATATCATTGAACTCAATTCCCTTAGGGAGCATTCAAGATTTTATCAGCAGTAAGGACTGTCACGCCTACTTTGACTGCTAATATAAATGTACTCGTTCACATTGAAAGATTGATTATAACAATGATGATACGTCAGTGACTAATACTTTCAGTGATTCAATTCTGGCTTGAGTGATAAGTGTTTACGCCATTAGCGTGTTTTGTTTCATTGGTTCCACATGAACTATGTTCAGAGATTACTTTGTTATACCCCCAACCTTACTTTGTGTGAATATTCGAAGAGTTCTAAATCTGGCGCTGGACATAGGTTGTTAAATAGTCACAGACAATCTCACGCAAGCTGATTGGATGAATTCCCTTTCAGGCTTGATTTTCAAACTGACAACGTTTAAGTGAATCAGAGTAATATTGTCGGATGAGTTAATTGATTGCTTTAATTCAATTAAATTCAATTATTTGAAAATACCTTTTATCCAAAATGGAAAATTGATTAGTTAATACGTAAGCAATTACATGAAATTACTTTTGATTATATCTTAATAAATTCACTTTTATTTTTGTAAAGGTAGATTTAAAGTTCGCTACCGGAAATCGAGTTTTTAACAGTACTTTTCAGTAATTGTCACAAACAATTTAAACACAGTGATTGAATTCCGTCGTTATTTTAGTGGGTTAATTTGTTTTGATGGCGCACATCTAAGTTCAAGAAAAACGTATTCATTCCTGAGTAATGTCAAAGTGTCATACTATTTGTTTTAATGTTCCACTTTTAATAGTCAAAGTCCGTAGATTATTTCATAACA
The DNA here is from genome assembly GCA_032362205.1 of Clione limacina. Lineage (NCBI taxonomy): Eukaryota > Metazoa > Mollusca > Gastropoda > Pteropoda > Clionidae > Clione > Clione limacina. The sequence continues at coordinate 4,827 of JAUUEB010271588.1, forward strand.
TAACAAGATAAATTATTACAGAAACAACAAGATCTTAGAAGATTGTTTCTAAAGCTGATATGTCTCCTTGATCATCTGGATAAAATGTTAAGTCCGCAATTAATAATGTATATTCTACTTAAATGCATGTGTCTAGCACCCTTGTGTAGTGACAACTTACCTAACTTATTTTTGGAAAATAACTTGCTTAAGCCACTGGCTGGTGGCTGTGTGTATGAGACTTTATACTTGAATAAAGTGTTCTGTACTCCATCTATTTATAATTGTTAAAATAGACAATAACAAACGCAAATTGTTCTTCGAGTGTATTGATAGAGGATTTAGCAACGATCAAATGAGTAACGAAGTCTTCAGACCGACTTACTTTTATGTGGTTGTTGTTAAATCCGCTACCAATACCCGAGATTATTAAACAGCTAATTATAAACAGTTGGCATTCTCATGTCTAGAAAATGAGCAGTCTATGAAAAAACATGTCAGCTGGTGGATTTGAACCCATCAACTTCTGGTCTTCAGTCATCCAGTTGGCCACTTTGATCTTTACATAATAGGCAACATAAAAATTACTATAATAATTACTATGTTCAAGACCTTTCAATAGCTTTGATTACATGTGTTACTCAGTTATCAATCAGAAATAGCAGTATTCCATTATTCATAATTTCAAGTTTCGTAATTAAATGAAAACCATATTATTACGAGTACCGATTATTCTAGCTGTTGTGGAAACTTGAGACCGGACAAATTACGTCATTCGCTACGACATTTGGCCTTCAGCTCTAAACTCGTTTTTTCTAGGGTATTTTTTCTTCCCATCAAGAAAAGTGTGTCGAGCAAATGATGACATTTTATCAATTCGACTGATTAGATATATTTTATAATACGGGATCAGATGACCGAATAACTGTATTTTGTAGAAATTGGCCTGACTCTTGTTCCATTTCTGTTGTACTTGGCATATTAAGAAAAGCGGTAAAATGAATCGAACGACGTTAGATACAGATTCAACACCGGGCGATGAACCAATCAGATTTCAGGAAATTCATCAAGCGAATTAGAATGCATTCCATCGTTTTTTGAACTTTTCATAATTATCTCTTAATTTTTGTTCATGTTTTGTGTTGTAATGACATGCTTTAAGATAAACATTGCTTAAAAACTGAAAGTAAACACAACATAATGTTACCTTCTGTTTGTAAAGCTCAAATAATCCAAAAGTGAATAATTTTGATAACTTGCACATCTATTCGCAAACCGTTAAGATAAATGCTTTCAATAAATAGCCTAGCATGATCAATGGTTACAGTTAACTACCCGACTATAGGCAGCGAATGTCTTTGTAAGACGTGTTCAGAATGTGTGAAAAGAGTGTCTTTCTTTGGTCCTGTCGGGGAAAATAATTCCATGTGAAGCGCATTGAGCAGGCCGGTAACACGGGGAACTGCGCTCTCTAAATGCCATGTACTATTATTATAATAATTAAAGAAAGAGCATGTTTGTGATAGCTTGCATATTGGAATGGTCCTTGACGGCAAGCCAAGATAGATCATAAGGAAGAGCAATGCCCTGGCTAAATGGGCTCTCAGTGTGACTGGCGTTGAGTTTGAATCCTGGAGTCATTTTTCTGGCCAAAAAATATGGTATGCACTTTAAAATTACTACTTAATGTCAATATAGTTATGATATAATTGAAAATTAATATTTTGATTCCAAAGGACACTTAGAAAAAGGACATTTATAAAATTATTCAAATATTTTTGACCAACCTTGACTACATTACGTTATAAAAGTACCCCTCTTCAGGCCCTGTGTTGAATAAAGCCTCGTTAATGTGAACCTAAGTCTCTATTGTGGAAACACAACGAATAAAAACAATAATGTTATAACTACAATCATTAATCTGCAATAACAAATACAAACTCTTTTTCACTGGTCTCAGAGGAATTCTTAAAACGACTTTTTTGTATATTAAGTGTCTTTTGGAAAACCAACCATGCGGTCCTAGTACTGTATTGCTTGTCTTTCGCCTTGGGAAAAACACATCGTGGAGGAGGGGCTTTGTAACGGGCAATTAAGTGCCTCAGCGCCGTGCGTGTGCCCCCCATAATTAATGTCGATTACTCATTTAGAAACCAACTCAGTTAATTGACATCAAATTTGTTCCACTTAAGTGGTGTCAATAAACCAGCAAGATCTGATGACCCATTACCAAGTGCATTTATCAACATTTAAACCCTTTCTTTTTAAATATTTGTAATACTCGCTTATTTGAGACAAAACATGAGTATGACCCTTGAACCCGTGTTAAATTGAAATCAATCTGTGCTTATATGTCCACGTAGTTATCAACTAATTGAAATTATTTCGCATCATCTGTAGGGCATAGCAGATGGACAGAAGAATAAATCTTTAGAATTCTAATATATGATGTTGCCAAGGCGCCATGTTCTTTATTATTTTTTACAGGCAGCGTATTTACATTTAATATCATAAACGATTGTAAGCTTCTACTGCATTACCTGCCCTTGATGCAATTCATAATTTCTAACCTGAAAAAAAAACAATTTAAAAAATTGACGTCTAGGAGTTAGAAACGCAGCTCCTTACGTTATCTGCGTTAAACCAATAAAAGACCCCCGTCTAAGGCCCAGGTGCTAGTATGATTTATCACCGAATTAATGCTACTACAGTTAAAGAAAGCCGTGTTCAAATCATCCATGTGAAGCTTTGAATGTCTCGAAACCCTGACGAATTTTTAAAGCTATTAATTGAAAAATAGAATGACATCACAGAGACACATAAAGTAATCGATTATGTAGTTTATTCTCCAATAAATCAAAATGTTGAAATATTTCATACAGTACTCAAAATATGCATTGTAGAAATAAGATTGTAACAATACCAAACATTAAAAATGTATGTGTATGAACATGCCTTTCTTGAGTTAATACATTAATTTGAAAATATAATCAAAAAAGAATACTTATAACAAGTGAAAAAGACAAAAATTGTATTAACATAACAATTTTATAAAAATTGAGAAAATATGCCGAATAGATGTTGCATATCTTGACTTGGAGAAAATCTCTTTTACCGACTCTGATTATGATTCCGACTCTAGCAAAATGGTCAAACTTGGTTAGCTGAAAGGTAAGTAATAAGGAATGATACACATGGACGTTTAAATGGGATATTATTCTGACTTGCTTAACTTGAAAGTGTGGGTTAGCGCTTTTAAATAAAAAAATTGTGCTTTTAAAAGTGTATCAATGTTTTTAAAACAATAACATCAAAACATATTTTAACAACAGGAAAAATCTTATCATTTACAAAATGAGACAAAAAAGCTTAACTGCTTCTTGGTTGTCAATAAAAACATACACAAGTTTCTTGTCGATTGACTGAATGTAGTCGATATACCAGTTTTTTATCGATTGACTGAATGTAGTCGATATACCAGTTTTTGTCGATTGACTGAATGTAATCGATATACCCAAATACATTTCACGAATTCAATACGAAAACTGTTCATAATGACATGAGAAACAAACAAACAAACACCATTTTTGGTCATAAAGTATAAGAAGATTAAGGACTCTGACCTGTTCTTTCAAACTTCAATATATATCATCATTTCGTTTTTGTTTTTGAATAAGAATAATTATAATTATAGTGAATACATTTCGAGACAGACATAACGTCAAGATAATGCCCGAAATAAAGATACACATTATTGTAATTGAGAGGTTAAATTTGTACAAAAGCTAAATCAGATAACTTATTTATTATGCATTCAATATAAAACATTCTATTTCTCTACTTCATTTAGTTTCATTTTCAGTTTGCTTTTATTAATTACGTAGAAGATAGAAATAATGCTGTGTTAACCTATGTGCTAATATGTATATTCAAAAATATAAAAATAATGCAGTGTTAACCTGTGTGCTAATATTTATATACAAATACATAGAAATACTGTTTTGTTAACCTGTCTGCTTACATTTATAAACAAACAGATATGAATAATGTTTTTTAAAATTGTGTGATAAATAAATTTGTTCACATGAAAAGAAAACGAGAACATTAACATTAACAACAATTGGGGGATTTTTTTAGCTAAAAATAATAATGTCACTCTTTTTTCCTGTCAAGATCATTTCCTTTTGGTCTGATTAGTATCAAATTCACACAAACGGGAATTCTTGGGAAGCTATTTAGTGGCAGTATGTATTGGTCTTATAGTATGAGTACTCACACGAAAACGAGACGCATAATTAGATGTTTAAAATGAAAATAGTCTTCCCTTTGATTCTGAAAGCCTCTAGAGCACTGATATACCATATTAAACATCCATAAAATATAACTTAGCTTGTTAATCTTAGATCTTAGACTTAAGTGATACTATAAAAGGTATGCCTCGAATAGGTGTAAAGGTTAAGAGATTGCATAGGAATCAGCCATCCAGTAATTTAAATGTTAATAAATATCTCAGTTGACTTGTAAATCTTGTTATATAACTTGAAAGCATAAGCAGATTATCTTAAACGCTTTGATAATTCATTATTAATTACTTTTTAATGTGAAGAAGTAGAGGTTAGTTAGCAATACATACTTAAAATGTAACACAGTGTCCTCTGATTCAAGATACTTTATTTCTCAATGATAGCACCATACTGAGGTTTGTCTTGGGTTGCTAGGCGAGGACTGGTATCCATCTCAAATGTTAACTGTTGTTTGTCTTTTTCTTCATTTGCCATTACAACGTCATTAGTCGCCAGTGGTGGAAACTCCACGCTGCCATTTCTCAGCTTGACGCATTCGCATGGAAAGAGGCTCAATATCTCCAAGTCAATAAAGCAAAACAGAAGGGAAAAGATGATTCCTGGTGGGAAAGTTATTCGAAAGATATCAAGTCTTATTTGTGAAATTTGATTCTGAAACAATGGTGTTATACATAAGATTTTACATTAAAACAATGATAATATTTGTAAGATTTGTTATTGAAACAATGATGATAGTAGTTAGGTCAGAATCCTGGGTTCCGTGACCAACCTCTGGCAAATACAGTTTGACAACGGTTTTTATATCTTTGGACCCTTTACAAAAATGAGCTCCCCAGCCCCTCTGAAAAATCAGGCATTTTTTTGTTAGAGGTCAAAATAAACGAAATTTTTCTTGAAAAAAATTAGATTTATAAACCGTTCATCAATGTACACTACTTCAGGAACAAAATTTGTTTGTCATCACATATGCATGCCAGATTTCAAATAAAAAACTTGAAAACCAAGGGAGTTATTGCCCTTTGATAATTTGTTTTTAATGCTTTATTTCATAAAAAATACAATTTTTTACGAATAATTTCCAAACTATTGGAAATTCAAAGAACTATAAAGAACAAAACACCTTTGTACAGACATTTTGCATTTACATGCTAAATCGCAGTTAAAAAAAAAGATTTTTGGCAGAGTTACAGCCATTTGAATTGCATTGGTTGATCTCAACATTATAAATGCTTTTTAGAATAATGTCTATTAGGATTCTGACCTAACTATAGTCATAATATTTGATATTGAAACAATTATATTCAAAGTATGTCAAGTGACCATTCAAAACCATTTTTGATATAAATGAACCTATGTGAATGGTATAAGAGTGATAAACGTTCGACATTTCGAAATCTACAGTGATTTTAATGCAACAGCATTGTACTTGAATCAGCTGCGTTTTACTTAACGTCCAAGCTAATTCACAACTCTGTCAATCTATCAGAAAATACATTATTCGTTTAAGAGCTAGGTACTCGGGCTATGTTATATGACTAGGTACTCGGGCTATGTTATATGACTAGGTACTCGGGCTATGTTATATGACTAGGTACTCGGGCTATGTTATAAGACTAGGTACTCGGGCTATGTTATATGACTAGGTAATCGGGCTATGTTATATGACTAGGTACTCGGGCTATGTTATATGACTAGGTACTCGGGCTATGTTATATGACAAGGTACTCGGGCTATGTTATATGACTAGGTACTCGGGCTATGTTCTATGACTAGGTACTCGGGCTATGTTCTATGACTAGGTACTCGGGCTTTGTTCTATGACTAGGTACTCGGGCTATGTTATTTGACTAGGTTCTCGGGCTATGTTATATGACTAGGTACTCTGGCTATGTTATATGACTAGGTACTCGGGCTATGTTATATGACTAGGTACTCGGGCTATGTTCTATGACTATGTACTCGGGCTATGTTATATGACTAGGTACTCGGGCTATGTTATATGATTAGGTACTTGGGCTATGTTATATGACTAGGTACTCGGGCTATTTTTTATGAATAGGTACTCGGGCTATGTTATATGACTAGGTAATCGGCCTATGTTATATGACTAGTTACTCGGCCTATGTTATATGACTAGGTCCTCGGCCTATGTTATATGTACTATGTACTCGGGCTATGTTATATTTCTAGGTTTTAGCAAGATTCTCGGGATACGTTCTCGGACTAAGTTCTCTCGTACGATTCTCTGAATACGCTTTATGCTACGATCTTTAACACGATATTCGGGAAACGTTCTCGGGCGAGGTTCGCGGGTTATAATATCGGGCTATGATCTCGCGGGCTTAGTGTCTGGTTATGTTTGTTCTCGGGCTATTGTCTTTGGCTTTGTTATCTGACAAAATGTCTTGCCTAAGTTCTTGGGCGAGGCTAGTGGCGTATTTAATCAGGAAAGTTTTTTTTGGTAAGCTTATCTGGCTGAGATTTCTAGACATATCTTTTTCATAGATTTGAAGCAAGGTTTTCAGAAGTAATTATTATATTTATTACGCAAGTGCTTCAATCAGATGAATATGGCCTACATTTATTGTACATCTCAGATGCTAGTATTCGACTAATTCTACCTATCAATACAGATCTTAGGTTTCATGCCTGTACCGATAAGGAAATATATTTTGCATGACCGATATAACGTATTTATTTTGTTTCGATTTGGTTATGCTTACCTTTGGATGCCAACAGAATCTCCACAAGAAAGATTGTTAGACCGAATGATGACATGTCTGAGTCAAGAACGCCTTGTTGTAATAGTAATATCATCACCTCTGTTGCAAGTTCTTCAACTACCAACACCAGAACACACAAGCTTGATTGGCCAATGAGACTATAGTCACGACTTTCTTTATAACGTTCGTTGTTGAGAACAAAGGAGAAGACAATGATAATAATGTCCAGAAAGAGGCTAAGAAGTTGAACCAAAAGCTTTGGAGCTATTATGATGTAAAAAAGATTTGAGAAATAATGGGCCTGCATACATGAGCTGCCATATTTCACAAGCAATACTAGGCTATATATCGTTCCAAAGATAAATGGGATACTAAAAGAAACTATCGCACCGAGAAGTATTTGGAAACCCGACATTTTACGTCCCATAGCGACCACACTGCAAAAGAAAAGGTACATAAGGAGTGCACAGCTGAGAAAGAAGTCAAGTACCCTTGGAATTATAGCAGAAAAGAAGCAAGGTGTTATGTAATGACGCCAAACAATGTCCAGGTGTAACAACAAGGCAGCTGCTAAGATAACGATGAAGCTGACATATCTGAAAAGTAATAAAGATAATGCATGTATCGTTAAAATGATAACTGACATATTTAAGGCTTGAATTGTTTACAATTGTTTCGCTGACGACTTACAAAGGGCAATGATGGACGATGTAGCAAGCGTTGGCTGAACACTTTTATAAAAAGGGATATTAACAGATGTAAATACACAATCAAAAATAACAATCGGAACTTTTCAAGTCACGTTTTAGTTTATAACATTTTAAACTTTTATATCACTGAATGCAACCGTCGTATATCATTCATATTAAGTAAGGACTGATATAAATCAGAATGGCAAGGCATATAAATGGCAAATACTGCGTCAACACAGTTGCACTTGACATTTTCGTATCTCCTTCGCGAGTTGTTATTTTTGCTTTCTAATACTTTTCATTTTACATTTTTTGTAAACATTTGGGACTTTTATTCGAGACAATATTATTTCACACTTAGAAAGAATCATTTTTTAATCGAAGTGACTCCGCAGCTTCTTACCTTGTGTTACCAAGCCACCTTTAGGATTTTTTTTAAACTAGGCACGCCTCCGTGCTCTGACAAAACCAATAAATGAGTTTTGGCGGGAAATATTTTTTTTTGATATTTCAACAGAACTCATTCTTTTCGAATTTTGGAATTTTTTTTTGTACATTTTCTCACTGTAGTTTTTGAATAAATTTGAATTTAATATATTTCAAAACCAATAAAACTATTC
>JAUUEB010271699.1:0-13144 GCA_032362205.1 Clione limacina
CTTTGAAGTCACAGTCCACTCTTGACTCTTTCTTTTCAAAATAAATATTTTTAATGATAAACAGACACAAATGTTTTTTTATTTGTTTCCTTTTAATTTTAAACATTCAACTATGTTATTCCATGCATTAGGAGTAATCGTTTAACCTCATTAAACATGCTGTACATGACATAGGTCTCGTTTAGCAGGAACTTGAGCACTTAATAATCAGAACCCCTCTACAGTGCTACATTCATTACAGTGCCAATATTTCCTGTGCACGGAAATTGGCACTGTAGACTGTAGAGGGGTTCGACTGTAAATACACATGCGTCACCGATGATAAAGAACATTATTTTGCTCTCCCTTTGTTTTTTCAGACTTCGGGAACAAATGCCAAGATAAATCTTTGTTTTTTCTTATTATTCCATTTTTTTATCATATCACTAATATCACATCTAAAAACTGCCATTTTCAACTTTAAAAAAAATTACATAATTGTTCTTCACCCCCCCCCTCCCTGTAATCTTTTGTAATCTCCCCCCTTCCTAGGTTACGTAATGTTTGAACGGTCCCTTACTGTTCTTGTAAAGTACATGCAAATATTACTTAAATCATCATTTACTTTAATGTAAATGTAAGGGTTTAACGCTCTTTGAAACACATGAAAGTCGTATGAGAGGCGGGGCGTACATTATCAATATAATCATGACCAAGTTCAGAGGAGAGTGCCGGCAAACATACTGGACAGATTCGAACACAGCCCTCTCACATAGGAATTACGTATTACGAATTACGAGGTCCATCAAACCCTCCGTTAACATCATTTACTGTTTGGTGTAACATGTTTTAGTGTTGCAAAATATGTGATGCGACTGCCTTATTCTTGATCATCGAATTCATGAAGAGCAGAAGCTAATAATTCCTTTGGGAAAGTTGTTTTTTTAAATACCAATTAAAAAAATTAATTTGTTCATTAGCAAAATGTATATAGACATTTATTTATTTGATTAATTGTTCACACTATTTATCTTTTTTTTTTATAGTTTTTACTCCAAAAATGCATTTATTTATGTTTTGATAATTTATTTTTATTCGTTTATTATAACCTATTTATTATTTTATGATCGATTATAAGATCGCCACTATATGCTACAAGACTGTTAAACAATAGCGCACCTGGATATATATGTGATATTTTAGAAAGGCCAAATAGAATACGTGCGTTCAAACAAAGATATTACTCTTTTGAAACCTCCGTCTAAAAACTCAAAAACCTACGGTGAAAGAAGTTTTTGTTTTTATGGCCCCAGATTATGGAACGATTTGCCACGAGAAATCAGAGAAACAAAAAATATAGACATTTTTAAAAGAAGTTTAAAAAACACTATTTGTTTTAAAGGCTTTTGATTGATTTTTACATCTTTTGCACATAAAACTGTTTTTAAGTAGAATGTTGCTTTTTATACACAATGTAAAATATGTATTCATGTTTTAACATAATGTAATCAATGTTTTTTTTTTATTATTATTGATGTGATGAATGCTTGCATGAATGTCAATGTAAAGCGCTTTGAGCTGGCTTCGCCAGGAAAGGCGCTATATAAATAAGTAAATAAGATTTATTATCATTATTATTATGATGTTATTGTATTTTTCGTTTATCTTTCTATTTCTATTGTTTTTAAATTCATATATTTATGAATTAATTTCATTTTTGTAATTATTTATTTATTTATTCATATATTTTTTGTTAATCTATTTATTCATTTATTGAGTGATTTTTCTATTTTTGTATTTATCAGAATGTTAGAACTTTATTTATTTATATTTTTTTTAAATCATTTATTCATTAGTTTCATTATTCATTTATTCATATATTATATTATATAATATATGGTTATTTATATATTTGTCAATTTTTTTATTTAATAATCAATTTATTTATATATTTTTGTCATTAATTAATGTATAAATGTATTCATTCATTCATTTATTTATCAATTAACGTGTTTATTTATCAGTAAATGTAATAATTAATTTAGACATTTGTTTTTAAATCTAAACATTTATTTATTCATTAATTAATTAATTTAAATTTATGCATACATTCATGTATTTGATTTATTTTCTCACTATTTATCTATTTAACAAGTTAGTGTTTCAAATACTTATTTATTTATTTGTTGATCATTTATTCTTATATTCGTTTATTTATTATTTCATCATTTTTTTTATTCATTTTTTTTTATTCCGTTATTTAAAGATTTAAGCATTAATTTATTTATCTATATATATATATTGTTAAATTATAAATTTTATTATTATTTTAATTAATTCATCTATATATTATTCATCTTTTTATTTATTTGTTCGTTTGTTTATTTATTTATTTTTGATTATTTATTAATTTGTTAGATATTTACTCAATTATCTGTCATTTTTATTGTTGTTTATATCTTGTTTGTTTGTTTATTAATTAATCTATTTATTCGTTAACTTATTTCTGCTGTAACATCCTTCATTTTCATAAGACTTTAAACATCTGTGCAATATGTTAGTTTCATATCAATCTGTTGAGATATATCAATAGGCTCCCCGAGTATAAAGGAAAACAACAAACGTATAATTTGACATATGTCTTTCTTTACTCATAACCTTCCACGAATTATTGACCAACTAATGCCAACAATCGATTTTCTTAATTGAACAAGAGCCAACAGTGAACTTAATTAGTTTATCTTCTTCCACCATCTGTTATGTTCTAGACGTTCTGACTTGTCATGTCCGCCTTTTCTAATATTTAGAATATTCTGTTTTCGCGATCTATTACCTAATACACGTGACAACGCGTGCACAGATGACTGCTTATATTGTCAAGACCAAACGACAGGTAAGTTCCCCGTCTTTGCGCGTCACATAAAACAATTAATTCTTCTATCGTTATCGCTGCACTAGATAAACATAAGCCACAGCACTTACATGCCACGCGCAGAATGGTTTACGTTTTGAATGGAACGAGAGAGAGAGAGGATAGAATGAGATATAAATTGAATGATTGAAGCTGGGAGCAAAGAATCTCTGCATTGTTCTGATTATGCACCCTTGCTTTGATCAGCTGTCCTCGCTACGACACAGTGGCGCAAGCAGAAGCAACGGGGGTCACTAGCAATAGTAATAGTAAATTGATCGCCTGCCTCCTTCAATCCCAACATCCCCTACTGCCTCGTAACGGCCTCAACCTGCTAGTGCTTCGATGCTGCTGCAGGGCGTGAGTCACAGCAATATCTCTCTCTTCCTTCCAATAATGCGCAGTGCTAGTCATCTAGAGTCTACGAGTCACTGCCGCTGGTAGATGCACAAGAGACTTTCCCCGCTACGCTCTATATTATTATTATTCTATGCCCCCGACCCCCGTATCTATCTTACCCTCCTAAATCCCTTGGTGCTTTTGACGGGACGGGGGCACAGGCCAGTTACGACGCAGCGCGCGTTCTATTCACTGAACGATTGGGACGCGCAGGCAAGAGGGGGACAACCTACGACAAAGGAGGGTCGTGCTTTCCTATGTTGTGATAACCGTTGAAACACTTCGGATCAATGACTTTGGACACTTCTGTACATTTCGTAGAACGCGCCCAATGCAATAAGGAAACAGGCGCCGAGTAGGAAGGACATCTTTCTAAGTTCTTAAGACAAAATAATAAAACGGACTTATATATATGGACTGCTAAAGAAGAACATCTTTAGACACCTACATTTATATACAAGTTGTTTCTCTTATCAAAGCCTGTTTATTTTCGCAATTGGAAACAACATAAACTAATTGACACAAATCAATTTAAAGGACAGATTAGTTTGAGGTATTAAAACCTTTATCAATCAGCGCCTTGGATCCATTGTCTACTTGTGAATTTCGATTGGACAACAGTACACTGAACAAAAGCACGTATGTAAAATTTAAATCTTCTAATTTAATTTATATTTTAAATTAATTTTGTAAAATTGTGCATCACTAAATTCGATTATGAGATTTTATTCTAATACGATGATTGGTGACATTTTATTAAGACTCGCTTGTCCAAAATTATTTATTTATAAATCTTTATTTTACTTTGACATTGTTTAAATACACGTTCCCATTTACACATTATATTTTATACCGACGATGTTAAAGATATCTAACATTATAGCAATTTTGTGTGAGTTTTAACAAAATAAAACTTTTTTTAGATTGTCAAAAGTTCTCTAGTACGCGGAAGATTTTTTGTTAACAATAAAACATGATTTGTAAAAAGTCGCTAATAATTATGGCATTCATAAAGCGCATTTATCTAAGCGCTTTACAATTATTAGCTAATACAAAGATTCTACCGTCTTGCACGTGACAAGTTTGACAAAAACATTGTCCGCCTCAACGGAAACGTAGTTTTCATTGTCAATAATTTTACCTATAAATATCGTGTACGCCATTGTCAATAAGTTTGTATGCCCGTGGCAGTGGTCATTAGGATTGACTAGTATTGATTCATTAAGCCCATTGCCACATAGTTCGGCACATGCTATAAGCGGAGTCCTAAGGATTAATTGCTTCTTTCACATTCTGTAAATCGATTGTGGTGAGTAGGTCCGTGGGTGAGTTGTATGAGTTGTGTGAGTAGTGTGAGCCTAACCCTAACGTATGATGTCAGTTGGCTGTGACTGACTCACTCTTTGACTAATCGGTCTGGTGCCAAGAGCGGTCCCCTCGTCACACGGTCAATGAGTCAATGACCACTTACGGGTTGACAGTCGTTCAGCACCATTGAGACAAAGAGCCTCTGAGTTTTTATCTTTCTAGTTTGAAAATACATGTTAAGATTTTCTTTAAAAATATTTGAGAAAATATCTTCTCTTACAAAGACGAATGAACTAAGACGAGCGCTCGATTGTATCCACGGTAGTTTAATGTTACTCAGACGGCGCTTAATGCAATCACTTGTTTTTTTTGTTTTTTTATTTATATATATAAGAGCTTAGAATATTACAAATTTAGATGATTGAATTAGATTTCTAAAAACTTACTGCTTTGACTTAAATGGCGCTTAATACAATCACATATTATTTTTAGATATAAGAGCTTAGAATATTGCAAATTCAGATGATTGAATTCGATTTTTTTAAATGACTGCTTTGTCATGATCTTAAAGAGTGACAATCACATATAGGCGATTTTTCACTATTTATTTCACTCGTTTCAAATCTAAACAATAAAACTAAAAACTTTTTAACAGCAGTTTTGTTTTTAATTGTATAGTAAGAGTCATATGTATACAATTTATAGTGACCCTATAATTAAGTTGACTAATCGGTTATGTTTTATTTTCATCCTAGCGTCACTTGTTACTTAATCTGACTTATTTATATGTTTAATTAATACTTGTTTTAAATATCAAATGGCTGTATTTGGTATCCAAGAACTAAGATCATTGATACGACAATGCCTACAAATTAAATGAATCTTGAATCGAATTATTATTTCGTGAGAAAACGATTGTCAAAGAATTTTGTTATATATTATCAGTTAATTATCACATATATTGTATGTCACCTACGATATTTATCTCGCGTGTTTTCTAACTTTGCTTTCTTACAACTATTCTACACTCCCGTTTACTTTCTGTTGGAGTTGTATCAGCTATCGTTGTTAACGATGTAGCTATCCCAGTTTCAATCAGGAATTACATACTGTATACCTTATGACATAGTGAACTAACAGTACCCATTGAACGCTCTATAAATATATGATTGCGAAAGTCGATTCTATTTTCTGACCTGCCGTTGGCTATTTCAATAAAGTTTATGTTTATTATTAGCTTCAATAGAGAACATTATGGAGTCAATGACTCGTCAATTCTAGCCACGGGATGTCGCAATGATGGTTGTAGGGGGGAGGCGTATCCCTCAGGAACAAACGGCATCAGTTCGATTCCGGTTAGGTTTATTTACATAACATTAAATCAATATTTTAGCAGCGGCTCTTTCGTGCGCCAGTGATTTACTTATTCATACTAAGAAGACTAGTAAGCGTGGTGTCTTTGTTCGATATAAAGGTCGTAGTATTTTTGTGTGTTGAAACTTAACAATATGTTCACAAGGGCAAGAGCTATCATCATTCACAGTACCAACCAGATGGGGAATAGTTATATTAATATGTTTCATAGTTTCATATACATGGAATCATAGTCTGAAATAATCGGATACATTACCTACACTTTCGACCTAAATTGAACATGAATTGATTGAAAACATTTACTACTTCCGCCACTTTAGTTAATTCAGTTACTACATCACACCAACTATCACTTCCCACACGATGTCACAATATTATGTTTACAACTTCGAATTTTCAATACTGAATCAGTTGTTGGACATCTGTCATACTTCGCCGTACTTTTTCTTTCCTTTGTTTTTAATTGTAAAGCGCTTTGAGCCTACTCTATATGGAAGACACTTTATGTATAAATGCCAGTATTATTATTTTTTAATACTTCTTATACTTCTTTGTTTTATCCCCTCTTTCTCTACATTTTCGTTATCTTTTAGACTTTTTAACAATTTGGTTAACACTATATATGACTACATTATTGAATGTCTGTTTGTATTCAGTCTTTCTTTAAAACTTGTCCCAATACAATCTACGCTTCTATAATTGTTGGAGGTTATGCACAAAGGGAGATAAAGAGTATATATATCGATCGGATGACTAGTTGTGTCGTGGTTATCTCCCCCTGTTGTGTGCTTTGCCCTCCTTAGATAGGAAGCCAAATTGCTAACATTGTTGTCTCTTAACTATACAACTAGTAGAGAATACTAGGATCCTCGATGGAAAACATGACAATTCATTACTTAATCTTGCCATGATAAGGGTTATAAGTCCAGAGAAAACATATTATAAACCATTTACTTTAAAAACAAAATCTTAATCCAGGATAATCTTCTACCTACAGTATCTGATTTGTTGTCCGAGTAAAATAGATCACGTGTTCTTTATTAGGTTAGCTTATTCAATATGATGATTATGGTGTATTAATTAATTTTGAATTTCTGATCAGTGATTGGTATACTGTTGTTGTGATGGTATATTCTAGATAAAAAAACAGGATTTATTATTGATGAAATGAAATGCCACGGGCATGAGCTACTTAATATTAAAAAGAATCACTTAGTTTTAACGAATTAAGCTAAAGTTCTACTGAAAAGTACTTGAATATATCTGTCAATATCTGTATATTTGATTTATGTGCATTATAGTTGGTAAGACATTTATCGTAAATATAAAAATTAGAGGGGTATCCGACTTACATACAATATGGCTAGGGTTTGATTCTGATAATCTTTTGCTGCTACTGTAGAATAAACCTTTAAACGCCCGCCATGTGCGACGGGTCAATAAAACACTTATAATCATTTTGCGAAATAATTGATTATAATTCTAATTTTGATTAAAATTAGCATTTCAGTCCTTGACGTCCCTTCATATAACCTACTTGTGTTACAAGGGGCATAAAACACCGATGTAAAAAACTTGTGCTTCATATTTATTATTTTATGAAAGCAGTCACCAGTGAGAGTTATCCTCGCTGTTTTCCATTTTACTAACATTTAAATTTTTATTTTTATATTAAAAAATAACTTTCTTTCTTTACTTGATCACCAACTATTTGCTTGTAAATATTTATAAGACGGCATTGCACTACCTACAAATAACTATAATTATATTTGAAACTTGCATATAAAAATAAAACAAAGTAGATTTTTTTAACGTTTCAAGATTAAGACCATTCTGACAAGTTGGTCATGTCGCATATTATCTCCGCGATGTTTTGGGCACCGTGCCATTTCAACCTGTAGACAAATTAAATCCGCCCATTTTTCCATCCTTTCATTAAAGTCTCCATTGACTCTTTTAGTAGAAAGGCCGTGTGAAAACTTGATACTTCGTAAGACTGAATGTATTCTGACCTATACTCTCCCCGATACTGACTTCCCACGAACGAGCATGCCATGTCATATTACAGGTTAGACAGCCAACTATCTAATGATACTAAGTATATGTGTAAAATGGGAGAACTTCCTTCCGGTACTTTTGTGTCCGCCTAGCGGGAGAACCATAGAGGAGCTATTGTGGTCAGACATTTAGATGGTACAATGTGAAGAGAGAGACCTCAGCCTCACACAAGCTACAAGGACTGTGAACTACAGAAAATTATAAACCGTTTACAGGCAGAGAAAGCTAAGAAAAAATAAGGTGAAAAAAAGCCATGGATGTATGGATGAAAAGCCTCTAGCCAACGCCACAAAAGACGATAGTGAAAAGAATACAAAAGAAGAAAACAGCCTTCAAGGTTAAGCGTGCTCTAAAGAGCCGTGGAAGATATGATAACAAAATATGAAAGGAGAATGCTGTTACAGACAACAGAAAGGAAAGCAAGGATGTAAAAAAGAATTTTGGATAGAATGGGGCTTTAGATTAGGGCCGTGGGAGGGTGGTGTATATATTGTTGTACCAGTTGGGAGGAGAGTTGACAAGGGATGAGCCGAACAGAGACAAGAGATGAGTTGTCTTTGGTTGTCGTTTCTTTGTCGAGATGATATCTGATGTATTATTGCCATTATCGGAGGTGTTAGGGGGGGAGGTGACACCAGTTCCGGCAAAGAGCTGTGAGAACAGTTAAACTGCCAGGCACACAAAGAGAAAGTTAAAGTCTAACGCAAGACAGGAGTGTGAGAAACCGGTCACAAAAGTTGAATGGCCGTAGTGGAAACGACTTTTCAATGACTGAATGACTGAAAGACTGAATGAGAGCACAGATCGTTGACAAGGGTAATTCACACCCACGCAAGAAAACAGCCGTGAGAGTTTTTTAAATGTGTTTACCTTTTCAGTATTACTACATCCGTTGGTAGGTTTAATCCAGGTGTATCAGGAGCTAGAATCATTTGATGACATGTCGCGGACAGAGGTGCCGAGTTTTTTTATCAAGTTTTAAATACACGCATATCTTAAGGATTATAAAAAGGATTTCCTTCGATTCAGTCATTCACAGTTGAAGCTAGTATGTATTTTGATTTTGCTGTGTCATATTGTGCTTACAATTGTTGTAATTGTTCATGATTATTATTAATACTGATCTATATAATTGTATACTCCTTTTTATTTTTGATTAGTATTAGGAATGAGAATTTTGCATTTTCATGAAGTTGTGTGAATAAAGTATATTGTATCTGAGCAACGAGTTATAAGAGTTATTACAATATTGCAAAGTTCTTAGTGTGTCCTCAAAACACAAAACTAACATCACATTTAACCGACAAGATAACTGTTATTTAACTCGTTATGTGTAGTTAAACAACATAACTCAGTGTGTTATATTTAGTGTACATTTCCTCACCTCATTGACACATGTTTATCGCAAGTCAGAATGTCAACATCCACTTTAAACAAGGCGATATATACAGGAATGAGATAAGAAAGATCTCAAGTACAGGAATGACTTACTTTAAAAATGAAAGAAAAAGTAGAGATATGAAAAAATATTACTCGAGATTTAAAACTTATGAACTATGACTGTGAACATTCATTATTCACATAACTTAAAACAATAAAGTCAAGTTAGACAAGAAAGTCAAGATGTACTAGACAGGAAAGGAAGGACACATTTTATCATCGTATGTTGAAGGAAATAAACTTGACACACCTTCTTGTCATGTTGGGGGCTACATGTTTTCCCTTGAATATATTGTTATATTTATTTGCTTTTTTTCGTCACCTTGTTTTGATGACAATACAATTCTGCACATGATTACGTTGGCTACAGTGCGGTTACGAATTTATACTATCGTTAGATATTGTATCTATAGCATTATTTTCATTGTTTAATTCATTGAGCTGTCAATCTGTTCATCGTATGTATATGGGTTAGGCAGGGAATTTCATTATTGGACGCAAAGTGCAGAAGTCTCTGGTGTATTGAACAGCTATGTTATTGAACAGCTATGACATATTAAGAGACAAACAAATATAATGTCTCAGAGAACGTGCGTTATGCCGGGGCCTCAAATACGTCAAAGGTTCCCCTGGGTTCATCCTAAGTCGATTCCGTTAATCCGCTTATGACTCAGCGTGACTCACTTCTCACCGTGCTGTTACAAGGTCAAAACATCTAGATTGA
The DNA here is from genome assembly GCA_032362205.1 of Clione limacina. Classification (NCBI taxonomy): domain Eukaryota; kingdom Metazoa; phylum Mollusca; class Gastropoda; order Pteropoda; family Clionidae; genus Clione; species Clione limacina. The sequence continues at coordinate 10,194 of JAUUEB010271699.1, forward strand.
CGAATTTCTTGAAGTCTGCGTCTATCTTTGACTGTAATCCTGCACTGTGGAAACCATGGGAGCAGTAACAACAACACTAATCACCTTTTGTAAACATGTTAGCAAATTTAACATACATTTTCTTGACGATGTCAATAGTTCAAGGTTCAAAGTTTAATAGTGTTATTCCTTCTCACATAGTTGTTTGTTTGAGAAATGTCTAGCACACAAAAATTGTGATGTTTTTTTTCATATAACCGTATGATTCGATAAGAGCATTGTTGTTTATTTTGACTTTTGTTTCATTTCAGGACAATGAGCGAACATCATAGGGCCACGTGCCTTTGTATGACGTCACTATGATGGATGTTCGACCTTTCATCTCTTCCTCTGACCCTGTTATTCATCAACGAGAATCACATCTACGCTCGCTACATTCTATTTTCGCTGCCAAACAATCCAACAGTATGATTATCGACGCAAACAATCATAACAATAGCTCAACCATGCCAGTTTCTCCAAAACAAGGGGAAACAATTACTACAGAAAGCATGAGAAAACAAGACTCTTCAATGGTCACATCATCATTAACACCATCTTCATGGGAACACATCTCATCCAAATCCCCAATATCCCCTTCCATGTCTGCCAGAAAGCCATGGCCAGCATCCCCGATGTCAATGATGTCCGCAGCTCAAAGACAGATCGTCAAAGAGTCGTTTGAAACTTCAGAAACATTCCATTCTAGTCAGGTGAAGGTGAACACAACACAACTTTCCCAAAATCTTTTTGATGATGGTAAAGATTCTGTAGAAGACTTGTCCTCTACAATTCCAACATCAGTTGCGACAGGCAGAAACTGCGACCGCCCTGATAGCTCCCCTTCACCACCACCATCTCAACTGAACTCGAGTTTCGAAGATTCCCATCAACTGAATGACAACAATATGCAAAACCCTGAGCACTACAATGAGAACACTGCGGTATTTGATGCAAATTTTGAGCGTCGCTCACGTAGAAAACCTACTATAGAAGATATTGTTCGTCGAGTAAAGCCAACAGACGAGAGCCTCCCGTACGACAGCTCGGAGAGCGAGATCGAAGATGACATATTGAATGATGAATTGATGAGCAGAGACAAGAGGTCATCTGACGAGGTCGATGGTACAACCAAGTCTGCAGTTAGAGCTATGGACAAAGAAAGATTTCAAGAGGACTACAGCCAGTTCAGAATGGACAGGTTTGCAGCTGATAATGGAATCCCTGAAGATGACGAAGAAATGGAAGAGCGATCTGAAGACGGTGATAAAAACGATTTTTTGAAAGATGTTCCTCTTGCCATCTATGACTTAATGCACGAAGTGAAGGTGAATGCTCATGCCATGTTCACTAAGACCGCCAGCGTTTTGCCACCAGCAGAAGCAAAGATGCGAAGAGAGCAATATCTCATTCAACTACTTACCAACCTTCACAACCGATGCTTGTCAGATGGTCTTCAACCACAGGTTACCCGATCTATCCTGAAGGATGTTGAGACAGAAGTTACACTGATGCAAGAAGACCTAGAAGAGATGGCCATGAAGCAGATGGGCTGTGAAGAGGACAGAGCACAAGCTTTTAATATTATGCAACCAGGTGGACTTCACTTCCTTGGAAAGCCAGAAGCGGGACAAGAAGCAGATGATTCACGGGAAACACCAAGCTCCGATTCATCCAGATCTCCTTCTCACCCCCAGTCATTTCTTACCAGCAATGCAGGATCTCCTCGTCCAATGAGCGAACGAACACCATCATCTTTGGCTCTTCCGTTGACACCATCGACGCCATCCTCAACATCATCAACCCCTTCATCATTGTCATCATCACAGCCTCGTGATGTGAAGCCAACAATCATCACTGTATCTGCCAATATTCCCTCAAGCCTTGGCTCGGACATCAAGCCACCCCCACCGCTAATCTCTAATCAATCTGGTAACCAGAACCGCTTACACTCGCTTAGTGAAAACGCCTTTCCACCCAATCTTTTCGGGAATGGATGGTTCCCTGGTGGTCTTGGCAACAACATGCCAATGTATCCCTTCGGCAACGGTAGCCCCCTTGACCATGCTCTGGCAAGGAAGTTTCTTCCATTTGAAGGCAAAATGGGCGATACTGTGGACAAAGACTACCTTAAGTGCCAGTTTTGTGAAAGAACATTCAGGCGTCAGAAGAATCTTGAAAATCATATTGAGAACACGCATCAAGGCAAAGGACAACTGAAGCCGCGTCGTGATACCAACGACATGTACTTCAAATGTAGTCACTGCCCATACACCACTAAGCACCAGAGTAACTTGTACGTCCATCTAAGAATACATACAGGTGAGTGATGTTTTGTATCTTATCCCATCTTCCTTTTTGATATACCTCTGCCAAGAACAAATAACAAGTATTATAAAAAATCTCCTATAGACGCCTATTTTTTCCAAAACCCTCTTCCATAGATCGAAGTCTCACTTTCTCAACTTTCAACTAAGCAACATAATATTTACTTACATGATAATTCAACCTACCCAACAACATTCCATCACACCAAGCTATCCACCTACGAAGCTACCTACCTGTATATCTGCCTATATAAATATGTTATTTTATTATGACAACTTCTAGCAGCAGTGGCATTAAGTTTCAAAATAGCCAAGACGAATGGTGGTAGGTACTTCTAAGTTCTAACACTAAATGGCGGCTAGTTTAACTTTTTGATTTTAATATTGTTTCTTAAACAATGGCATGTCGTGATACTAGTAGGTGTCCATTCAATTAAATATTCATTTGTTTTAGTGGAGTTCTGAGTTATTTTGATATTTAACTAGTGTCACCTCAGTCTCAAATGTTTTAGCGAATTTATCTGAAATATGTAGCCTATTTCTCTTCTATTTCTTCTCTCTCTCTCTCGCTCGCTCTCGCTCTCTCTCTCTCTCTCTCTCTCTCTC
>JAUUEB010271810.1:0-13144 GCA_032362205.1 Clione limacina
AAATTAAGCCGCGTAATTAGTTTCATAATAAATAACCAATATCATGGGTTAAAGGTTTATTTCTTACTTGTAATTCCAAATGAAAAAAGCAATGTTTTCAATATGCCATCTAGTCATCTTCATCAGACTTGTAAAGAATCAAACAACGGTGCTAATCGTCGTCAGATAATATCTTAAGTGTCGGAGCGGCAACGTGTCCATCGGTCCAGTAACAATTATCCGGCAAACAAGGAGATAACAACAGTTACTGGAACGGAAATCCGATTAAGTCGGGTACTTTGGTCTGCTATTGGTAAGTGTAGGAATTCCAGAATGTATGAGATAATAGAGTAGATGTATCATCATGTGACGAGGAAAAATATAGAAAATATACTATTATGAACATTACCTTAATGCATGTACTCTTTTATATTGTTATGTTTAAGTGATGTGCTGAATATGCTGGTAGAGTGACAGAATTGCGTTTTATCACAATTGCCCTAAAATACGTTTGCCCTGTTATATAGATCACCGTGGGTAATATTGGCGAACAATCATCTAAATGCGTTTGTGCTCCTTTTCGAAACATTTATTATTACTATTAAAGATTATCAAAATTAACATTTATATCACCAAATCAAATATTTTTAAAGAAGGGCAGGCGTGAAAAGAAACCCCGCAAAACAAGAATACAGAAAAACAATAAACAGCATTTCACATACCTCATATGCAAACTCTGCATAGTAAAATGAATGTCGTTTTCAAATAAAAGTATGCCCATAACCAGCGAACTAGGTGCGAATGGCGATAGTTATAGTATTATATCAATATTGTTGATTTCCAAATTTAAAAGAATTCTTGAACTTTCTTTCTTATTCATCATCGCTTAATCAATCTGAATTGGTTTTCCCTAATAGCCAAATAAATGTGATCCATAACGATTGTCTATTTAATCACCACTCCTCAAGTTTGACTCTCTTCAAACATCTATAACTACATTATTGTCAAATGCAAAAATGATGACCCTATTTACCTCTCTTGAGAACTCTTTACGTATAAGGTTAACCAAGTTGCCAGTGTTTACTAATGTGTATTCTAGTCTTATCTTTAGGTAAAGGGACAGAATTAAACCAAAGCACTTTTGATAACGCCCCTGGTAATGGATTTGAAACAGATCAGCAACGTTGTTTGGACCACGTTCAAACTAAAACGTTAATAGTGTGAAAGGATGTCCATGGATAAGTCTCTTGTTCACTGATAAACGAAGTGGGTTCTATACCAACAACAATTTGTTCGACATTCGAACTGGTTTAGTAGAAGAGAGCACTTTATAGCACCTATTGGAAGTGGATTTAAAGTCTAACGTTCAACAATTTGAAGTATGTTGTTGAAGATAGAGCTCGTGTTGTTTTACTTTGACTTATTTTTTTTTCACGTTGAGTAGGCATATATGTAATAAGAGATACTTGACATACCAACGAAAGAACTGCTGCATATTCACCGAGCGAGTGTCCAATACTCATTATGACAGATAAGAATTATAAACATAAGCTATCAACAATTTGTGTTTGTCAGTTTGCTTATATTATTGTAACGTATATATCACACACTTAAATCAAACAAGTCATTTGGAATACAAAATTAACATCCCTTGTTTGAGTTTATGTACACAATTTGCATTGATTTTTATCCTTCGATATCAAACTTGTGCGCCATGAATTTTGAATAGAAACCCATCAAGGGAGTAATCCCTATTTACAACATCAACATGGTGGCCAATAACCACACGCTCCATATGATAAATGAGTTTATACATTTCAACGAGAGTGGCTACTGGTTTCTGGAAGTGTTTATATTGGAAAAGCAATAACACATTTTTCTGTTAATACAAAATTTGCATTCTATGATTTTGGACAAAAGTAGAAGCATAAGCTCACTATTGTGTATCGGTAGTCTAATATTACTTTTGACAACAAAGAAGTAGGACGCCACTCATACACTTTAAACCAACATATCAGTGTCGTTAATTGAATGAAGGCATTTAATTATTAACAGATTGAAGGGAACGTTGCGCACATTTAGACTATGCCAATAAGGAATGTTACCGAATATAGACCCAATCCTTTAAGTTACAGCATTTTTAGCTTTTCTTCCCATATTGTGACTCACTTATCTGTGTTGCTCAGGTTTACTGTCACTTCACTTTATAAACTGGTTTCTTTCCTGATTCTCATCAAAATGTTTTGTAATGTAAAAAGTAACGATCAAGTCATTAAACCACCATTTAATAGGACGATACAAAACAAAGTCGACAGTTTTGGGTGAAACCCCTTCCTCAGGACACACACAAAGAATGCAAAATCACCTAAAACACATAGTAATATTTAAACAAACAATGACAATAAACTAATGTACATAATATGTAATGTAGTAGACTAACAAAATCGTAACTTTGTTCGATAGGTAAAGCAAAAGGACAGAATAAAAATATAAAAGCAAATACACAAAGGCACTGTAACACTAGGGAATTGAGAAAGCATAATAATCATAATGATTGTTTTGTAATGTGTTGTGTGTTAAAAGTGGGTTCGAATCCCGCTAGGAGCAAGTTTCATTTTTTTAATAAATCATAGGATATTTAATTCTACACAGTCTACTGTGATGTTTCATTTCTCTTAAATACCTCTCGCAGTGAAATCAGATTATGCCACTTGGATATATAAATAAGTATGTGCCGAAAATCAAGACTTGCTTCAGGGACTGGTTGTATAATTAATTGTAGGATTCTAGATTTGATATTTCTTAAATAAGATCACTAATTATAGCTATAAATAGGAACTGTACTTGATTGATGGTTTGAGTAAAACGAAGTTAATTTTTGGCTCTCATTGCCAATGATTGTATATGATAAATTCCAACCCTTACTTGTTACTGTGACTGATATGCCCTAAAGCATAGGTCGCACTACATCTCTGCCAATAAGCGTCTGCTGGGTATATTCGCTCAAAGTGTTATCATTATCTTAACAACCACGTCGAGCTGTGTGTCTGTTCTTGGCTATATTTTGTTAATCTCGGCGGTTAGATTGATATCAATTTTAAGTTAGTCTTTAAAAATAATTGCTCCTCGTGGCGATTGATGTTATTAAAAATGTATATTTTAATCATAAAGGCAATTATTATATAACTGGCTTTTTGTTTTAAATGACGAAAAGTAAACATACACTTATAATCAGCGGTTGAATGTATTACTATAAACAAAATTAGCACTAAAAATATCAATGTCTTTCAATAAATTCTTTTAAAACCATCACATTGATTATTTCAATAACACAATCGGAAGTTCAAGTCCTGGTTCGGGGGCAAATATGATTTACGAAAACAAATATTAACCTAAGTGTATTGAACCATGATTACACAACTTGCAATGGCACACGACATAAAGCGCTTGTTATCTTCCAACGTCCTCTTCAGCTGTCACCAGAGCACATTGAGGTGCAGGGAGTTCTGACAGTAATCCTACGCCATCTGACACAAGCCACCATTAAGGCTACTATGTCCGGCAACGATCAATAGTATACTTCTCCAACTAGAAAATTTAGTACTCATAGAGAGTACAACAACGCACATCAGACACAAGCAACAAAGAACATAGCAAACAACCCAGGGGCCATAACTATGTAAACATATTTTTCAACAAGTGAGAACAATATTTTTAGAAGGTCTCTAGATAAGAATGTGTGCAATATCTTAAATATCCTAAATAACATACCTGCAAACCATAAAAGGGACATAATTATGTCAACACTGTTTTGTTTTCGACACATTATACTTCAGCTTTTAGGGACTCACGAATTAATCTGCAATGCAAAATTTCATATTTCTATCTTTGCTTTTTCTCTCACTGGACTATGTTGCTTACTTTCACCATCTTACTTTATTCCCATAAACACTATATTTTTCTACAAAGCGAATTAAAGCTAAATTGTGAATCACATTAAACATATTTTTAATCTAATTCAAGAGTTATGTTATTTTAACAATACGCAAATTATTGCGATTATGCCAAGACAAAGTAGACAACAAAGGTTTTAGTTACAAAAGTCTCAATCCTGAAAATGCTCTTAGAACGACTATTATGTTATGAAGATAAATATAAATTCGTTGTTTTTAAATATTGGTAGCGAAAAACAAAAACACAAACTACAAGTAAACACACGCAAATAATAAACTGCATGTGTCGAGCTTTTTGGTTGACTTTCATGAGTTTAATATTCCCCTATAAAAAAATAATTTGAAAACAGATAAAAACACTCTGTGAATTCCTGGGGCCTTTTCATTCAACCTTATAACTTAACCAGTGATCCAACCAGGTAGAATAAAATAACCATATAACTAACAATAGCATATGATATCTTACATGGTTAGGAACATGCTTAAAGCTTCAGGAACGCTAAGATGTCTTAGTGGATAGATGGCATGTCAGGGGAATCTTAAAAGTGCACTGACTCTAGTAGTGTCTGATATCTTAGTAAACAGCATTACTAAAACTTACTGGTATCTTTTGTTATAGTTGTACGCTTTAAAACCGTATTAATGTACAGCCCTAATTATGCATGCATCAGTAGGTTTATAGGAACTTAGGTTTTTTCACGACAAGAAGACAATAAGGAAGTTGTAAAACAGAAGTTGCATTATGGTAAAATGGTATGGAGGGGTGGATAGTTTGAGAACATCGATCACATATATACCGGGTGTTATGTTAACTCATGAAATATAACAGCTACGGTCAAAATATGTCGTACACAAATGCTTCAAATTTGACCATATGAAATGTTTGAAAAGTATCTTTAAAAGTCTGATCACAGCAACGAAAGAAAATATGTTGACCAAAAACAGCTATATCATTAGAAAGTCGAGAAGGGAACAAGGGCATCAATGAAGCCGACACTATAACATCAACAATATACTGTTGCTGCTATCTCCGAGCGTCGCTTAAAGATATCATTTCTACCTACAACATTTTTAAGTGTCAGATTAGTTTAATATGAGCTCTGCCTGTAATTTTCTAACCTCTTCCACCCTGATGTGCCCATGTAAATAAGGGCAACAACGTCATATTGTATAGCGGAAGAAAAGTGTGACACCAGTTTTTGACCATTGCAAGTCCTTAAATGTGCGGTGTGAATGTATGAAAGAAAGAAGAATGTTGGAGTGTCACAAAATACCAATCCGGCAATTAACTTAAAGTATCGTAATAAATACGTAGTACATTTTGTTGTTTTACTTGACGATTAAGGTTATACATTTGTTAACAGTTTCGATTAATTTACGCAGATAATGTATATTATCAATATATATGATCGTTTTAATAATGGAACATTTAGCCAAGTTTACCTTTTACTTTCTAGTCAAATTAATTAAAATTACATTCGTGTCATGTCATTTAAGTTAACAGTAAGTGTCTATATCTTCAATTTGTTCATGTATCGTATATCTCATCTTTCAATGTTAACTTCATCATATATACTATTGTTAGTGAACAAAAGAATAAGTTTTTAGTGTTTCAATATTTGTATGTTCTATGTTGAGACTTATCAAGTTCAAGTTTCCAGTTGTATCAATTCCAACACCCACTAGGGGCATAATAAATACGCACATAAATCCATAACAATATCAATATAGGATACAGAAGATACATGACGAAATCAAATAAAAAAAATCAAATACGAAATAAATCTCAAAATTGATAAGAATACTTAATACAATTTATTAAAAACAAATGTAAATGAATAACAAATGCAAATATCATGTAAATGAAATCACCTGCGTTAAGAAAACATAGTACCTATTTACAGACATAATACAGAGACATAGGGATAGGCATTTACAACAAAAGTGCAAAACATAATCACCAAATCAATGTCATATTTTGAAATATTTAAATGATTTGAACAATGAAGGTTACTATTATTGCTTTATTATTGATTTGTTACTAAGGTGAAAACGTACAGTGTGTTCTATTATATTGTCCAATTTAACTTAAGTTTTGAATTATTTTATTACTCTGGTTAAACATATTTACTCAAATACGGATGCAAAATACTGTCAGCCTAAACTAACTCTCCATTATTAAGAGGAGATGGCTGAAAAAGTCACTCTTGTAGCCTTAAGGCTGACAGCTAAAAATCACTCTTCTAGGCTAAGAGTAGAGAGCTAAAAATTATTCCCTTCAATTTTTAAAGTGATAGGTCTGTACATTCCTATATATATATGTATATATAGGGATGTAGATAGCTCAGTTGTTAAACTACCAAAGAAAGGAGAGTTGCCTGAAAGCCTGAAAGCGGGGAATTGCAAGGGTCACATATTATGTCGGTAATAGGATTATTTTTTCATAGTGCCAATACGCAGGATTAGAAAGCGTTGTGAGATAACTCTCAGAGAGGGACAGGATGGCTTCACTCAGATGAGATACATCTTGTGTGGATCAGATGTTTCGTCCTTTGTGCTTTCATTGAGCAGTCATGGAAATGAATTTATTCCGTCGATGTGAGCTTCATATAATTCAAAATGTATTTCAACAGTGTCTTTTTACTAGGTTTCTGTGCTTGTAATAGTATATTTACATATATAGCGTAAAGTAGCCTGTATCTTCTTCTAGCCTTACCATAATTAATAGTGTTATTTCATGGATATACCTCAGTAAGACATTTTTTTTACAAATGTAGTTACAATATTAACTGTATTTTAGGTCGAAGTGGAATATGACTTGAAAAGCTCGGCTATACACGATCATCTTATTACGTTCTAGACAAACTGAGCGAATTCGATATGTTTGAATATGATATGTCCTTCTGGCCAATATCTATACAGTCTAGCTTCACTAACTTTGCTAATGTACGTTTCAAAATGTATTGTCAAATCAAAATATAATGGATTTAAATTACTACCAGATGCGTTTGAAAGTGGATATCGTGATATGTTGGCAAAATGTCAAACAATATGTATACAGAGACTCAAAATATGATCAATAAATATAGTTCACAGTGCATAGCTTACTAAGAAGGTACCTTACATTTATGACATTCTATATTGTACCAACGTTTTGCCATTTTCAAGACAAGGGTTACTGACATTAGTGTGTCTGTTGGAGACTGCTATGTTTACATTACGGACCATTATTAATGTCGATGGATATATGTTACTAAGACTAACTGTTTACAAGATAGGACGGCAATATTTGCATTCTTGAAACCATCATAATTACCTAGACATCTAAATTGACTTACTTAAAAGAAGAATACTGTTCTTAAGGTCATTTTGAGCTGCTCTTAACATCCCCATGGAATTGTATTTCGTGTAATCTACATAAAATGCGTTTTGCATATGTCTATATAATGTATCCTAGCAGTCTTCATGAAGTTGACATAGCTTTTGAAAGTATACATTTTTTACTACTTTGTTTGTTGAAAGACGTTTTTACATATTTTCAAAATGGTAGACGATAAGCTCTCACGTTTTTTTAAAATCAATTTAGGCCATTGCTTTAAGCTGGACAAGACTGTCGTGCGCATCATGACTTCAGAAATAACTGTTAAAGTCGACACTTATATTAAATTATATATAGCATTTATATTTCAAATCAATCATAAAATACACATTATAAAGTCAAAACTTGTACAGTCTTATTTCAGTGTCAATTTATTTGTATTGCTTAAAACTCCAACTTGAGTTACTAGCTTACTTATCTATGGCGTGTTTGTTGACGATAATAACGATTAAACACATAGTATGGCTGTTATGTATCAGTATGGTTCCAGTTTTGTATTACTCTTAAACATACGCTAAAGGTTTCGCGTAACTTCCCCATATAACACTATTGTATTGGTTAACATTTGTCATCAATTGAGGAGGCACTGGTCAGAGCTTGATGCATAGAGAACCTCGTTCAGAGGGTTGTCAAGTCCTTACGTAAGATAATAAAGTATCGTATTGCAACAATCGTAATAGTATGTGACCGTCAACAAAGTATATGCTCTACTGGAAAATATGGATATCGATATGAGTCTTAACATGGTCGTTTATAGCCTACGTAAAGGTTCTCAACTTGGAATTAATTGAACAACATCTAAATCCGCAGGACCAAATATTTTGAATTTAAGAAAACATAATCATAACCACTTGTTCTTATAGGCGATATGCTCATGCATGTCACAGATTGGCAGACGATTTTCAATACATAAGTTTTCGAATGATCAATGTGACTGGTAACCTATATAAATCGACCTGCCTTGTAAGTAAAAGTCAAATAGAAACATCAATATTTGGCAGCAAGTTCGTCTGGTATAAGTTATAATATAAGCAGGTTAAATTTACCCTATTTTCAAGTAACAAGCCCCATACGAGGCTGGAGGTACAGGCACGCATCTGTAGCAACCCCGTACAATTTATCGAATCTTTATGAGTATTAGTCTGGCGACTATTCTGACACTTGAACAATGCTCGGTATATATTGAATTTTTCAGCTCGTAAAAGATAGTTGTAATTGCTCTTCTCTTTAGAACATGATTTAGTTACCGTTTTCCAAAAAGTCAGTTATAATGTTCACATGCCACTTCACCTAATCTTTTTGTTAACATCTTTTTCAATTATGGTTATTATGACAGATATATTAGGTTTTAATATTTCTTTTTAACCACTAAATGAATACATTAATGTCCCGTTACAGTATCTGATGACGAAAAAAAGCTCCATAAAACATTTTGTTCAAACCTCTTATGATTGATGATCACTCTAAGACTTGAATCCTGAAATAAGGTATTGATGAGTTTATTATGATTCAGTTGAAAAGACTCAGAACATGCTATGTATACGGAAAGGTTGGATCCTTTGCCATAATGATATGGTCATATGATTTATTATGCTCCATGTTAGATATGATAAATTGTCAATCGTGATGAAAGCGTCTAGACAATTGAATGAAATATCGAAAAAATTATTATTAAACCACATGTTTAATTAACAAGCCCTTCCTTAAATTACATGTTGATACTACTTTCTTGTGAACAAAAGTCATGTCTTACGTAACCATCGGATCACATTGGGTTTGAATGTGAATACTTTTTAGCAGAAAGAACTGAAAAGTGTATTCTCCGAGGTGTGCATTTGTGATCCTTTAATTCATATTTATAATCCAGACGTAAAGTGCAGTTGATTTAAGACCTAGTAGTGTTATTAATAGCCTATCCCATATGCGAAGAGAAATAACTACATTTGTCCCAAAGGGCATATTTATGTTAGCGGCAGGCCATATATCTTTGATTGCAGTTGTTTTACTAAATGTGTTTTGAATTTCAAATCTTTTCAAGATAGAAAAAGGATCTTAAACCAAATATCTAGCCACTTCGATTTTAACTGGAAATAACTATAATGGAAAAACAACACTGATATGTAAGATGCCAAAAATATCCAACCCTTTTTCGTTTTACAATTGAATAATTTTATACATTATGCATATTTATTATCACCTCCTCTAGAGACTATAACAAATTATATACAAATATGATTGCTGTGTTTAGTCATGGCGTAGGACGTAGAAAGCGATTCATTAATACGTACAATTTAAAGAAAGTGATTGAAATCCATGTCCTGAACTATTATAAATTCAAGTTTAAAGCAATCCGTCCAACATTGACAGTACTATTATCCTTACCATCCTAAAACAAGTCTTAGCACATGTTTTACTGTACGTAATACAACTTGTCAGGTAAAAATAGCTACCAGCAGTTTTACGAAAGTATTGACACAGTATGCTAGGATTATCTGTTATTAAGCTGAACAAAATCAGAGATTAGCCAATCCCAGTCCTAAAGCTCATTAGATTATTGAAAAGTTAAAGGGTAAATTTGGCAACAGTGTATAAAGATAGTTTAGTATTTCGAAAGATCACATCGTATACCAGGACAAATGTCGAACATCAGCTTTGTTTAACATATCGTGTTTTTGTATCTTGTAACTATTGTCTTTGTTATATAGTCGCATAAGTAGTCAGATAAAGTAAGCTAAAAAATCGCTTAAGATGAAATGCAAAAAAACATTAGTGTTCATTCATATAAATCCTTGCAAAGCGCTGCTATTTTAAAACATTAATGCAAATGATGACTAATATGTTCAAATTCTCACTAATCCCAAAAAATACCCACATCTAACGAAATTTAAGTATTCAATAAAAAAAACGCCAATTTAGTTTTAAATTTGTAAATAACTCACTTGAAATTTGAAATAAAATATTTCCAATAGATATGTTGAATCATAATATTGTTAAAATTAATTTCTTGGACAATTCTAGGTTATCTTGTCAAATTGTGTCAACATTTTACATTTTCTATTTAAAACCGAAAAGTAGATGTCTACTCAATTATCTAATTAATTTACTTGTTTCGGCGTCAGATTTTTCACGTATGACACTAACGAATACATATTATAGTCTAAAACTCACGCTAAACAATGCGATATATTATCACTGTTCGCCAGTATACATTGTCTTATTTAACTCACGCTCGCCCCCACACAAGTCTAAAAACTATGTTTGAAATTCCAGACCTAATCATCCGTCTTATTTGCTATTGTTTGCATTATCTTTGTCGCCAAATCTCTAATCGCTTTTGTCATTCGCCTTCGTCATTTGTGTCTAAAAATAATAATGACTTTCCAATCACGTCCACATAACGCCTACCATATTGATATAGTAATCCTGCGAAGCCATTAATATATGGGCCAGACTTTTATGTCTGTCAGATAATTGTTTACAGTAAGCTACGTTTGAAGAATGCTAATGCGGAATATTTTCTTGTACAACTTCACTGAAGGAATCTAAAAGCTGAAATGAGTTTAAGGGTTTGTTGAATGTTATTAAAAAATGATCTCATACAAGAACTCAGGCACTCCGCGCCTTCGGTAATAGTGCTTCGCGTCCACATGCCCCTACTCGAATTGAGACGACAACAAGCAAGCAATGAACTTCAGTGCATATTGCTATAAATAGCGACTTCGTTGTTTCCGGATTTCCAAAGAATTGGCTTAACATGAAAATGATAAGAATAAACTATACAAAACTAATTTCTCCTTTATGATTTCAATACATACAGAGTATTGAAAATGCCCCACTTTTAAAACTCGGGTGCCCTTGGTTATGGCGCTTTGCACCAATATCCACGTTTGCATATACATTCTGAATTTAACATCGTAAATTAAAACATGTACACCCAGTATAAGTACCCCTTTGGTATTTAAGTTATAACGTGTTAAAGATTTGGCCAAGTTCACCTAATTAAAAAAATGTTAATTTCGTATCGCCTCTTTATGCCAAGACACGTAGCCAGGATTTTGAAAAGGTGGTGAGAACAAACCGTGGATGTTATCAAATTAATATTTGAGATTGCATATGAATGGTGCAATTTATAGCATTTATCTCAAATGGGGGGTCATAATCTCATGCCCCCGGCTACGTGCCTGTATATGTCAATTTATAAAATTCAGATTTGGCCCTGCTTTCTACCAAAATAAGAAAACACATACTATGTTCGTGTTTGCCGTGAGAAAAGTAATGAGACAACATCACAGATTTACAAATTGCTGTCCAAATTACAGCCACACTTGAGGATACTTGTTGTATCCAGGACTGTATACAAATGGACTTTTTCGAATTACCGTTTATATCATTATTATAACGACATTACATGCAATAAAAATAACCAAAAAGACACAGTGAACTGATGCAGGAAAATAATATCAGCGTTGGGTGGAAAATAAAGACTTAAAGAAAACAAAACAAAAATAACTCAGTTGCGAAGACTGTCGTTCACGACGAACAGCAACAAAATTGTCAACAGTATAAGGTCAAAGCGTAGACACAACAACTAACTCGGTTTTTCTTTTATTCACCCCCCCCCCCTACTTTATTCAGGGACAAACGAAATTAGTTCATGAATTCCAAAATATTTCATTTTTTAGTAGATCTTTAGTATGTTTGTTATTCTATGTTTAAACTAGAGCAAAATCCACCAGGCGACTTTTGAGGAAATCGTACATACAACCAAGCAAGCATAGAATTCATGGTATATTGATATGGATTGCGAAAAGAAAGAGAAGTTTGTTGACAGAAGATCTGTGTTATTTCTTTAACAAATATACATGTTAAGACACATTGACTTTAACTTATTCTCAAAGTTATGTCGATTTATTAAAAATTAATTTACATGAACAATTCGTCTTGTTTTGTGTGGAACAACAAATGTAAAAAATATATTTACAATGATTTAAAATGTTCCCTTTTTAACACAAAATGTATAAATAAGGGTCCAATAATAGAAATATCAGATGCTCAACAGACGCTTTGTAGACGATGTAAACAAGTATGTGTAAAAACAAGGTAAATACAAGAACAACTTAATACAGTACATCATTTTGATAATCATCTTACTTGGGTTTTACAAACACTAAACTAATCACGTTGTCTTTTTGAGACGGTATTTTGGTGCGAATAAGTAAACCGTCTAGAAACACATGCAGCCAAATGACTGACCTACTGGTGTCAGTGCCAGTTCATTTAAATTGTGATTTCTGTAGGTAATGCTATATAACTATGTGCCTGAATCAGAATTCTGATGCTAATTCATATCTTAGTATGATGGGTCTAGAAAGTTACAAACAGGGGGGTCTATACACTTTTTCCCTAGGAAGTTTTAGATCGACAAGTGATACTTGTCTTTTAGTTTCATGTGTTGTGGATTGTGTAGCGATATTTATTTTTGTATTTATAGCTACATGTTTGACGTATTGAATATAACAACAATGAGCCGTTGCGTGTTCCCGTTCTGAGTTCAGTCGTCGTTGTTTGTACACATTAAAGAGAAAAAGCTACAATAAAACTGGGTCATTTAAACACTACAGGTACGTACAAACACACGAGTTGATTTGTGTTGTATGTTATCAAAATCCGGCCTAGCTCAGTCGGTAGAGCACGATACTCTTAATCTCGTGGTCCTGGGTTTGAGATTTGTTTTTATTGTTCTTCACCATTATTTATTTTGTCTGTCTTAAATATGTCTTACACGTTCGGAGAACGGGGCATCTACTAGTTATATTAATGTTCTTGCATGTTA
>JAUUEB010271921.1:0-13141 GCA_032362205.1 Clione limacina
GTTACTATATACCTACCCCTAACCTTTTAACCCTGCTTGGATAGTGACCTAAAATACAGTTTGCTCGGATAGTGACCAAAGGTACAGTTTGCTTGGATAGTGACCTAAGGTACAGTTTGCTTGTAACATACCAAAAAGGTACCCTTTATTTTCCGAAAGTGGAACTCTTCGTTGGGTGACAGTATACACTACCTGTGAAAAATCACTTTTATTTACGATTTTTTTTATTTACAATTAGACGTAAGTGGAAAAAGGCTTTCTTCTCATCAATTTATATTAACTAGCAAAAACAATAACGATTAACGACATGTCTTTATGTGGTTTTTCAAGAAACATATTGAGATTTTGATCACTATGTATACTAAAGACAATTGTACTAAAACAAAGTTTTTTCTTGCAAATTAAAACAAACATGATTGTCATTGTACAACTTGGTCTAAGTATGTTGAATTACAGTCAACTCTCAAATATCCGACATGTCCTGTTCTCTGTTGGTTTACCGGACGCGTGGAGTTGTCGTATCATCGAATATGTCATAATTGTTTTATTTTATTTTAAGTGTTACTCACTCACCAGAATAATAAGTTTCTCTGTTTAAAAAGAACAATGCATATGTGTGGGTGTTTTGTAAGAATTTGATATAACAGTGGCAGTTTCGTTTAAAACTTAATTTATGACCTCTCTAAACATGTGTAATAGCTTAAATATCGTTCGTGTGAATAAAAAAAAATCGAAATCCTGTTATCCAATGTCAGATACCAAAAATATATGTTCAGTATCAATACTTTAGGAAGCTAACTTGTTCGTTAAAGAGCAATGTCAAAACATCAAAATAATATTTGAAATAGTAAAACTTTAATGTTAGAAAGGAATAATACAGAAAATTAGGAAGTCGTTAATATAGACATACATGTCAAAAATGAGGCATACAGTCTTTAAGAATATACGCTAGACTAAAATTTAAGGTTGAACAATATATATAATTATATATACTTTAAACAATATATATAATCAGAGCAAATAACAATAAATGAGACTGCCAGGAACATTACCTAGCCTATGTTTATTTTGGAAAGTTATTCAAAGCATAAGAGTATTACGTAAATTCCAAGCGTATAAGGTTTTGTTATTGTTTGTTCTCACTTTCACCTTCTTGTTATGCACAAGTGTCATTAGCATTCTTAACGCGATAACTCAACGTCAGTGAATCGCCCATGATAATAAGACTGATAACGATATCCGTTAAAAAACCGTGAGATACGGTTACTAACAAAAATGTCGTTCCTGAGATTCTAAACAATAGCTTGATTCAAGATACAGATTCACATTTTTTAGACTTTTGCAAATCAAACAGTTCGTATGCAAATGTGGCTCAGAACTTCAACTACCATAGGACATTATTTCATCTCCATATATACCTTTTAATTTGGCATTATTCTCATAGTGAAATTTTTTTTGAAACAATTCAAATTTCGCTTGATTTTCATCATAATGGATAACTGAACATAAACATTCTTCACGTAGCTAGAGTTTTGAAATGGGGGGAGACAACCTTGGATATAATTAAAACAGTGGTCTATAAGCGGTCGACATTGTTTAGATTAGTTATAAATGGTGCAAATAGGGCACTTTGATTCTTAAATTGGGTATCACTGGCCAAGAAGCTACCGACATTTTGAAAATAAGTAAAAGTATGTGCAAATCTAGAGCTTTTTGAATCGAAACCTGGGAGGGTTTCTATTCTCCCATGTCCCCCTGGCTACGCGCCTGCCCACGTTTAAATCGCGATGTGATGCAACTTTGTGCAATGTTCGTTAATAAAAATGAAGAAGAAGTTAAATATAATATCCCAACGGCAAACAGTGTTAATGTTCTATACATACATTATGCACAGGTGTTTGGTTTATTCAATATAGTGAGAGGCAGAATTTGTGTTCAATGCATGGATGATTGAAATCAGTGTGGTGTTCTAATTGTTGAATTAATTCATTAATAATGGTAGCCTTAGAACTGCGTATGGTTCAATTATAAAGATACGATGTATTGCAACACGTGTTTACTAAATGAATTACAGTTACAAAGTATATGATTGTGAAACGTAGGTCAATCTAAACTTTTTTTTAAAAGTTAACAACCCAAAACGTCTTTAAGCTAGACTTATTGGTGCCAACATTTGATCTATGAGATGATGCAACCCTGTGTTATCTTTGTTCAAATAAATGAAGTACAAGATAAGCATAATACCCCTATGACAAAACATTGCAGACTTCGTCAAGTTACAACAATTTGTTTCCAATTGTTTAAAGACAAATTATTAGGCATACATGAAGAGCGCCTGGTGGCTTCGTGCTTCGACCAACATAGGATGTGTACAATACATAAAAACCCTGAAAGATTGTGTGATCCAGATGATGATAAGTTACATGGGTTAAATTGTTCTGACCAGTATTCTTTCTAAATGTCTTCTCTTTTCATGTCTGATACATCTAAAAACTTGTTTGTAATAAAAGTCACCATGACGTCCTTTATCTACACTGTTTTAATTACATGAACAATCACAAAAGTTACATGTTGTTTGCTACACTTTGTAAAAATCGTATAAGATAGTAATTGATGGGAATGTAAGTTATCATGAAATGCACAGATGTTGTCAAGTTTAATCTTTGGTTCTGTTATTTTCTTTTTCTTTTTTTGAAACTAATTAAAAATTATCTTACAAAGAAACCTTTTCAAAAACTCTTACCAAAAATAGATATCAAATTATAATTAAAGGAATTTCTTATCCTGTTGCGTTATGTATGCCACATGATTAAGCGTTTGATTATTATATCTTCACACACGTGTACAAAGGCTGACGTAACACAGTGGCTGCTTTGGTTGTTATGATGTCCACAGTAATATAAAGTATGGCAATCGTTAATGTAAACAAACCCAAATTTGTATCCAAGACCTTGGTGTCGAAGCAACATTCCTACAGATGTTATTGAAGGTGGCATAAGATGTTAAAAACAGAAGATTATTTATAACAAAACAACATAAAAGAACTTAATAAAATGTTCTCCTTTCAACGGGAACGAATCATCCTAAATTCCTTTGAATTCTTAGGCTTTTCATGAATTGAATTTAAAAACGTGACTTTGCACGGAAAGTAGCTCTGGGGAAACGTTGCTGACTCTTATTCTTCTATTCAGTAATCACTCTTCCCATTACAACTTTCCCCAATGTGCTACCGTCAACTTTCCTCTGAACAACCTTAAGAATGGCAACATTTATTATCTACCCTATGTAATAGTTAAAAGTATGAATGGCATCGTTATGTTAAAATACGGCTGATTCAGTTTTGTAAAGTATCATCATTAATTTAGCATTTTGTCATAAATGACGTGAAGTTTAAATTAATGCAACGAGAATTGGGGACGGGGGTTGGGGACTTCAGAACAATCCCCAGAGTATTGTTGCTATATCATACTGTCATGTAACATTTTCTCTTGGACCTATTTCCCTTTGATTAAATTTGACAACTTAACCTTGCAATTGTCGTCCCATGTACCTAGTGAAATTGTAGATCAATAAGATCAAAATTCTTACAAAATCACACATCATGTCACACAATATATATAAATCATCACTTTGTGTAGATCAATACAAGAACCCAAATACAGTACAAATATTACTCGAACTAAGTTTTTGTACCTATCTGTTATTACAATAACACTTATCCATATTAGGTTGATTCAATAATAAGAATACACATTTCCTAATAATGATTAAAGTCTTCTGTATTCTAAATGTGACATCTGATGTTTTTGAAAGTTTGATAAGAAAAGATAAATCTGTAGGACTGAAAGAACACATAGAAAACGGCATAATCATATAATTTAAATTAAAGACATAATTAGTTTGTTAAAAGAATACATACATTATATAGCTTTGTATTATAACGCTTTGTTACCAATATGTAACATCTGTTAAACGTGTTGACGTACTGCGTAGTTACATGTGAACATTTTGTATCGTTAAACGACTTTGAATTTAATTAATAAAGATTGTTACAACAATTGGACTGCAACGCTAACCACTAACTCAAAATGTATCGATTTAATGATATAGTGACAATTAAATACCATTTGTATTGAAAACTCACGTTCCCCGAACAATAATTGACGTCGGCGGGTTTTCTTCATTATCCTACACATAGACCAAATATAACACAAAGATTAAATATAACATATATGATAATAGGATATAGAGTCCATAAGGTCTGGAATAAGTATTTCCCAATTTTAAGTGGTTCCCAATCGAACAATTTCAACAGCATATGCACTTGTTTTTAAATCGGTCATATCGTGAAGACAAAAAAATAAGCCTAACCTAGTTGCAGGTAAAAAGTAGTTCAACCATCAAACCAATACAAAATGTAAGACTTTAAAACGATGGAAAGGTATACCATGAGTTAATTTAACACTTAAAAGAGTAAATCTTGTTGCACATCAAAATACGCAGTATTCATTTCTCCATGCTCATATGGCATTAAAAATATTCTAATTGTCAAGATCTTAAAAGTGTCTTTAACCCAAACTCGCTACGGAATATCAAAAATGCATTCGTACAACGTATCGCAATTAGATAACTTTTTTATATGACACACCATAACGCAAACAAGGTTCACAAAATGTTTGACACATCATTGCATTTTTATAAGTTTTTGATCATTCAAAACACAATAATAAGATTAAATATATTTTTACAAAGAACTGAGTTTAAGAAATTCGTGAAATAAAAACAAGAGAACGTTTCGGGAAGAGGAATGATTATTTATAATTTAAATGAAGGTTACATAAATTTGTTGAGAGATCTGTGAAATATTAAATTCAATTTGTTGCAAGGCTTTTGAACACAGCTGTAATTAAAAAGGTTATACTGCCTGGACCACAGCTTTCTAGCGTTATTTTTTCTTAATTTTTCAAGTTTGCGGTTGGTCGTTGCGGCTATCGCTTAAATCAGGAGTTAAAATTTTAATTTGATTTGAAAATAATGTCAACGAGCGTTAAAAGTAATCGTTTTGGTAGGTATGGCAGGGTGACTTGTTGGGAGAGGTGGGGAAATCTTTACGGTATTGTAGGGGTAAATTTACCGTATGTGCTTTTGAATTAATGTATTGATTAGTTTAGGCCAGACGTGGAAGTCGTTTAAAGAAAAATATCTACGCCTACTCTCAACCGGTTATTAAAAAGCTGTGAACTCCTAATCCGTTATTCTGTATGTCGTTATGTATGTTTCTTAACAAACACTGCATCTGATAATTAAGATTGGCTTAAGCACAACGATGAAATGTCTAAATGTTTCAATGACACTACTGCAAAACAACAAAGAAAGTAATTAATATCATGTGTTAATACATGAATTATGTGGTAATTTTCGTTGTTGACGCCATTTTTGTATAAAACATTCCACGTTTCCCGCAATCTGTACTCAACATTACAGCTGCTTTCTGGACCGGAGACAAGTATACCAATATCTGACTTCCTTGCTGCTTTCTGAGAACGAACAAGTAAATCTACCGGTGAGTACCCTACTGCTATCTGACCACGAGGCAAGCATGCCTACTGGTGAGTACCTTGCTTCTATTTGACCTAGAAACGAGAATACTTACTGGTAAGAAATGATTGCATTTGATATTATCTAATTTATACCTAGACTTAATGTTTATCTTTCAGAAAATACCACATACTGACCTGTAGAGATAAAATCCGTTCCGAGATTGTTTGAGTTCCTCCCCTAAACTCAACAAAGCACACCTAGCCTGCACGGGAGCCTCTTGAGCGAGATCAGGAGTAATCATCACCTAAAAAATCTTAAACATGTCTTAAATCTAAACATATAACTAACAAGAAAATATAATATACTTTCATTTTAACGTTTTTGGATTGTTTTGATTTGTCGGAAGCTCAACAAAGCACATCTTGCCTGTCCGAGAGCCTCTTGAGCGAGAACCGGAGTAATCAGCAGTCTTGGAACTCGAACATTGTCTGCTTGTCTTGTAACATAAACTGTTACACGACTGGCTTGTCCGAGAGCAGACAGACCCAATCAAGCCAGTCTGTCAGTCTTGTCCGGTAATTTTTGCCAATGCCTGACAGTTGCCAGTCAAATCTTCAGTCTAAAGGTCTGGTTGGCCCGAGGGAGTAAAAAATGATAAAAAAGAAGGGGGACAAAAAGAAAAAGTTGAAAAACTAAACATACAAAAATTAAATAAAGAGATAATACAAAGAGAATTAAGTTAACCCCCCCCCCCCCTATTAAATCCGACTCACCTGGTTCTACCATTCTTGCATCCTCATTATTTGCTTATGTGTTTATGTTTTTATACATATAAATCATTGTCTAAAGTTTTACAAATTGATTAAAATATGATTACTTGTTGGACTGGCAGAATATATTTCGCATTGGTATAAATATCAGCCCTGCCAGTCAAAATGTCTGTTAAGAGTTTTACTTAATTAGGCGCATCGGAGTTCCAGTAAGCTTGTAGTCAGTTTTTAAGGATAAACCAGCTAGTTATACAGCCTAATTAGCACTGTTACGGTAAATAACTAGAGGTAGATCCCTTTAAATGAATAATTAGAAAATATGCTTAACTGGTGAAAAAAGAAATGGGAAAGAAGTCATTATCAGGACAAAAATAATGTTTAATGATTTAACTAGCTATAACATGGTACATCAACAATTATATAACATAATCACCTCAATGGAAAAAAGACTTAACAAATATCTCTACAACGAGAGAAAGGCGCTGACTCAACAGGGAGACATTTCAACCCGGAGGTTCGAACAAATCGAACAAATCTCCACATGTAAACTACTCGTTTACATGGAGCAAATAGGGGGGAATCATATCCACACCCCAACAACACGGCCAGCTGAAACTTTATCAAAAATACGCGCACTAACCTGTGCGATAGCCTTTTTATAAACATCATGTGATTCACTCACTGAGTTGACACAGAAATCATGGCCAAATATACGGGCTCAGAGAACCCTCAATGAATACTGAATACTCACACGGCGTCATCACAGCCGTGTGACAAGCACCACTCAAACATTGTTTTAATAATTATAATTTAACATATTAAGCCTAGTCTTTGCAAGAACAAAAATAATCGGCCGAGTTGAAACTCAGAAACTGTCCGCTTTTATCATATTTATATAAACCTGGCTCGTCTCCTCGACACAGATACACCACACGCCGATTGGATGTCCCCAAGAAGAGATTTCCGTTCAATCTTTATTTAAAATTTAACTTAAAAATGTGTCGATCATTCCCAAACTTGGCTTATTCGTGAGACTCTTCAGCGAGAGTTGGAGTAATTAGCAATCTTTGAACTTGTAAATCGCCCGCTCGTCTTGTATATCCTTTGAATCGCACTTTTATTGCGGGCCAAGCGAATTGTTACGAGAAGGAATGACATTATTCTAAAATACGTTTTCCATTTATCAAACTCACAGACATACAAACTTATTTGTTATAATAACCGACTTTCAAATGACATATATAAATATACATGAAAGTGTATCACTTTGAATAAAATCACAAACCATTGTTCAAAAGTTCTCACGGACACCTATGTTTCTTTATTGAAAGCTGTTGTCTTTAGATGTACTTATTGATGTACATACATTTTACTTTTACCTACACAGAAAAATCAAGATGTTAAAGACGGGACTATTCACAATGGTTCTACTTGCAAGTGGTAAGTGTTAATATATTATTTACTTCGTTTTTTATTAATGTCATTTTGCGTTCTTTGATCTCAAAATTATTACTTTGTTTGTCGGTTTGAAATATTCGCAACCTTTTACTCCATACAAAATATATATTGTTTATAATTATATCACATCAGTACTACTTACACAATAAGACGTGTAAGGACATGTAAGGTCTGACACAACTCGTACACAACCCAGACTTTGTTCACAAACTTCATGCCTATAAGTCTTAACACACGTATTATGATGTCAAACGGCACCGCAGCTTAATGCTATTTTTTTTTAAGTTTACGTTCTGATCTAAAAACTCCTTAACATTTAAAGGAGGCGCTTGAACTACCGAACGATGGGGGCATTGATTTAAAAAGTTAGCAAGAGCAGAGCCAATTCAGTAGCAAGTTTATGATCAAAATATTTAAGATGTTTTCAACGTATTATGTTAGGGCCCGTATATTTAGCCGACAGTGATACTTGTCATACACGTTTTTTTGGAATTTGTTATTGTTTTAATATAATTAGTTATTAAACTATTATTATTGGACGTTTCATGTTGGGGAATTTCGATGTCAACATTTGTATTGACAAGGTAAAATGTTTTTATCTAAAGATTTGAACGACCTTGACCTTAAACCTGATCTCATTTATCTATTTATCACATTTACTGTCCATGTCACTGGTTTCTTTATTTAACAAGATATATGTTATATGTGTGACTTAAACGAACTTATTATATACGCTTTAAAAACATGTGAAACTTAAAAAGTGGGTCATTTAGAAAGCTAAGTGTACTATTTGAAAATACTTAAAAGATCATCACATTTTACAGCTTATGTTTGAAACTCTATGATATAAAATGCAAGACTAATTAGTAAATAAAACATGCGAGACAAATGTTACCAAATATATGATAAATAAAGTTCAAATACATATTTTAAGGTTGCATATTTTTATCATCCTTTTGTCGAAATGCAAATTAACATTAAAATTTCCTTTTTGTTTTACAGTAAATTTCTTACAATCACATGACCTAAGGATGGAACGAAAAGGTAAGGAATCAAAAGTTAAGAGAGGTACAAGTTTTAAGCAGAGGGCTGCAGTTGTGGCAATTGTTGTACCACATTTGGTCATCAATTTCAATTCAGCCGTAGGTATAGTGTGGTCATTTCACTACTACTTCTGCTTTTACTAATACTACTACCACTACCACGGTCACTACCACGTCTACTTCCATGACTAATGCTTATGCAATCGCTGATGCTAATGCTAATGCTTATTGGAGTAATAATGATAATTCTAACGTTTATGCTTGTGCTAATACGAATGTAAATGCGAAGGCGAATGCTTAACCTAATGCTTATGATAATGTTATTGTTAATGTTTATGCAAATTCAGATGCTAATGTTATGCTACTGCTAATGATAATGCTAATATCAATGCTCAATCTCATGCAAAGGCTAATGCAAATGCCAAAGCTAATGCTAATAGTAATGTTAATACCAATGCAGATGCAAATGCTACTGCTAATGTGAATGTAAATGTGAATGCGAATGCTTCTACTTCTTGTTGGACTTTTCCTCTCACCAATTGTCTACCGATTATCGTTTCAATTTTTCACAGAGATAAACTGTCCTGCCCAATGGACGGAATTTGAGGAATTAGTAAAATGTTTAGCGGAGAAAAGCGATCACTTGTCTGATAAGGAGGATTGTGGGTGAGTATTTTTGTAAGAGAGTAAAAAACATTTGACCACCCCCTTTCAGCAAAGATATGGTTTAATGTCAATTATTTCAGACTGACATTTTATCTTACCTATTATTGTCAACGTCGTGAATAAGTTAAATACAGCGGTAATGGCATGTTCATTACCAGATGCTTTCTGCTAAGTTAGGAAATTGCATGCACATTATCTGGTGGTTTCTGCTAACTTATGTAAGGGAATGTGCATTACCTGATGGTTCCTGCTAACTTATGTAATGGCATGTGCTTTACCTGATAGTTCGTGTTAACTTATGTAATGGCATGTGTATTACATCATAATTCCTCTTAACTTATGTAATGACAGGTGTAGTACCTGATAGTTCCTACTAACTTGTAAAATAGCATGTGCATTATCTGATAGGTTCCTGCTAACTTATGTAATGGCATGTGTATTACCTGATAGTTCCTGCTTACTTATGTATTGACATGTGCATTATCTGATAGTTCCTGCTAACTTATGTAATGGCATATGTATTACCTGATAGTTCCTGCTAACTTATGTAACGGCATGTGCATTACATGATGGTTCTTGCTAATTTATGTAGTGACATGCACATTATCTGGTGGTTTCTGCTAACTAATGTAAAAGAATGTGCATTACCTGATGGTTCCTGCTAATTTATGTAATGGCATGTGCTTTACCTGATAGTTCGTGTTAACTTATGTATTGGCATGCGTATTACTTTATAGTTTCTGCTTACTTATGTAATGACATGTGCATTACATGATAGTTCCTGCTAACTTATGTAATTGCATGTGTATTGCCTGATAGTTCCTGCTAACTTATGTAATGGCATGTGTATTACCTGATAGTTCCTGCTAACTTATGTTAATTAAAATGTACTGACTTTTGACTATAGACTTCTACTAGGCTTGTCTTTGACATTTGAGGTTAACATATTTATATATCATGTCCTTTTCATAATGATACTGCCCAAATACCATTACTGTTTATCAATATAATTATTACCCAGCTATTCAGAGTATGCATGAATAGTAAATTCAAAGTCCTGCTAAGTTATAATGTAAGAAATAGTTTTATCATTATTGTCTAAAAGAAATTAACACATTTCTAAATCATGTATTTTTCATACTGTTGATCAATATAATTATTACCCAGCTATAAAGATTATGCATAAAAGTAAAACCAATATCCTATGTTATCATGGAAGATATAATTATATTATTATTGATTATAAGAAATTGTATTACATCTACATTCTTGTCGTGTTTTCAGTAAATTGGTACACTGCATCCGTGAACAAGCTAAAAGTGTTGCTGACAAATGTAAAACACACGGTATTGTTAATTCGGAGATTGATACCATTAAACAAGTGTGCGGAGAAAGGTTAGTCTAAAGAAACCATTGTTTAAGAAAGTTAAAAGTTTACTGTAAACTGCTAATTTAAAATATTTATGACACTTTTTAATAAGATTTGAAAGTTTAACAATGAATGTCCATATATGTCAAAATTGTCATATAAAATTGTGCACCAATTATTAACCTGGCTAATGTATTCATATAAAATCGTGAAATACAGGATTTGTCGATAACTTAGTCCCCTCCCCCTCCAGACAGATTATTGTGTCTACTAGCCTTTTCCCGAAAGGACATTTTTTGAGCAGGTGACGACTTAAGAACAAAAATAAGCAAGTTCAGTGCGCTTATTTAGTCATAACCTGCAATGCTCGTCTGGATACCATCCGAAAAGCAGATGGGGAACACACGATATATTTTACAAAATGTATTGAGTTTTAACAATGTATGTGTTCCATAATTGTTTTTTTAATGATCAATCGTTAAGTTTTGGGATATCTAGTATACACAGTAATAATAAATCAAAATTAATTCAAAATTAAATTCAGATTAGAAAATGGATGTTGTTGATACCCATATATTTGGCTTTGTGTTTTTTGTTCTGATTGTGTCTGCCTAAGGGGGGGGGGGCGTGCTAAGGTATTGTAACACCCTGTACCTTCGTCATACATGATTATTACAAACGTCATGACAAAAACAAGTTGCTCACAATTTGTGCACAGGGAACGAAGTATTCTGGTCCATTGTCCGTTGTATGATTGAAACATGATAGAGATTTGAAAACAGAAAGATTAAAGATGAAGAAGAAGTAAACAGGAAAAGGACACAGGGAAAGTGTGCTTTGTTTAAATCGTTTCAATATTATTGCTGTGTACATACAGACGAAGGTGTTTCCTTAGATCGTGTTAATCAACACACAGATAAAATCAACAATGCTGCTAGGTTCAGAGTTCAAATATTTGGTGCAATAAAACCGTGTTGCTTTAATCACTGATTATTTCAATTTAATTAATTTGATTAAAACAAATTGAAAAAAGGTTACGCAGACAAATAAGAGCAACAATAATTATTGGTTGTTATTAAATTCGTATCTTTATTTTAATATGTAAATTAATATTCAAACACAGCCTCATTTGGCGTAATGACTATAATATATAACTATCTTCTTTGGCAAGACCGGGTACTAAACCACTAGTGAACAATATAATTGATTACCTTAACCTGTATATCTTGACTTGTGTCAAGGCGTCATGCCGATTTGTTTATAATTTTTCAAATATTTCTTGTTAATTTTTATTACAGTTCAATTGTTCCAAACATCCCGACCGAAGACGCAGGTAAGGGAGATTCTTGTTTTTTTACTGTAGTTGTTGCAAGTATTTATGGCAATCTTATCTGTAATGGCTGGACAATTATATTTGTTGTATTATGGTGTTCATGAAAGGAGAAACCCGCTAGAAACATTTAATGCTCTTCACTTTTTTTTTGTTAATCATAGATTAGCAAGACAATTCTCATCTGAATTGTACATGTATCGATACTTTTTTCAACGCAATTTTGATACATATTTAGTTTGTGTAACTTCATTTTTGCAGCGTGATGAATATGCCATCGGAATGAGAACCGACAAATTCTCGGCTAAGTTTCTTATATTTTAACACTATTGATCTCCTTAAAAGTTAGAACTATATAGTCATTCAGATGCGTTGTAATCACTAGAATATCGAGCCTGGAACCAACCAGTTCTCGGTTCGTTTTCCTGTCTCAAACACAAGATGGTCCAAATATGAAGTCATTTAGCTGTTTAAAATTAGAACAGGGAAAATTACTTCATATCTTCTTATAATTGATCTATAAAACTAGTCCGTTGCTTAGTTATACATATATATATATATATATTCATTGTCGTGTTAATACCAGTACATAATATGCTGTTGAGAACTGTTGGATTTCAACCAATTGTAACGCTTTCTATTTCATCTTTTACCCAAGAAAACTGGCCTAATGTAAAATAACCTGTATTTTCTGTGTCTCTGAACTTAGCCCGGTAGTATAGCAAATAATGAGTGTCATGAAATTAAGAGACTTGGTACACTTGATCGATACATCCGGTGACAGTAAAGTTGTTTCCATTAGATAACGGCATCTTATCCTTGCATATGTGGTCTTGAGCACCACATGGAAACAATGCTTAAGCCAAAGGAGTTGACAATGTAGGAACTAGTCGAAAAACAGGAGTCTTTAGAATCACCAAGGACAAAACAATTTGCATGTACCTAAGTTCAAACGGATGAATAT
>JAUUEB010272032.1:0-21779 GCA_032362205.1 Clione limacina
GTAAAACGTACCGACTCTTGCGAACGAAATCATCAATTCACAGACAAAATAAACAATACCATAGTGAACCGACTCTTGTCTAGATTATATTATTGATTTTACTGGGAAAAACTCTGATTGAAATCGAACGTTCTTTTTTATACATACAATACATGTTTCAGAGAACTCTGCATCAATACCCAACAACAATGTAGTCGTTTGTGAAATAGTTAGTATTCGATAGTTTAACTGCACAAAATGAACGATTATACGTAATCTCTAAGACTCATTGTTTAAAAAATCACATGACACATTTACAGTGATCGCGTAAGTTAGACAAGTGTATTGTTGAACTCAGTTTCGTCGTTTTTTCTAAAAAAATATAATTGTTATTAAATGTTATTAAATATCTCGGAATATCATATAAACGTTGAAATTTAAGCAGACCATGTGACACAGTTATGACCGTCAGATATATAACTGTTATCATTGTGTTCCATTGATCAAACAGATTTCCCTCAAATCACAAAATAAAAATTAATCGAGGGCCGATCTGTAATTTTTTAGTTCTGTAAAAAAATGCAGTCATTTAGATCGGGCGATGAGGAATGCCGTTCAACATTTGTTGGAAAACCCTGATTGATTAACGGCGTGAATTTATATTTTCCGTAGATAAAGGAGATAAAATGAGTACAGAAGAAGCACCTTTACGCCATTCAAACAATCTACCTTTAATTACAATATAGGACAATTCTAAGTCGTAATTTGGCCTTTGTAGGTGATCAGAATATTATGTGATTGTGAAAACTACATATTCATTATAATATTATCTCATTACGAAATATTCGCTCAAACACAAATCCTTTTTCTCAAAATCCATTTTAATGAAAGTTGTTGAAAAGTTCTTGGTACTGTATATTTCAAGCTCAATTAAAAAAAATTATCCCTTTTGCGACGGTCATTTCGATGTTTGTGGGTATATTTTAATCGCATGGTGGCAGTCTCTTCTATCATTCAACATAAAACAATTTTACTAAAAGTAAAAATGTCTTGGTCGGGCTTCTAAGAGACCAGTGTGAAGAGAGACATACTTGACACAGGGGTATTCTTTGAGACGACACTAAAAAACGCCTAATTCCCGCCATAAAACATTCAACCCGGATGTTGTCACGTTTTTATGGTGTTATGGGAGCGGGATCAATGTCGAGTATGGGTTGAACAGCTGATTACTTTCGAGTGCAGTGTGAGAACAAGCCATGTGTATAGATTTGAGGAATCAGGGATGTTGCTAGATGGACTGAAATGTAATTAATCAAACGAATTATCTGCTTGCATTTTACGTCATAAACGATTATACAGCAGATGTTGCACTTTTTGAAAGCTGGGGTGTATAGTTGAGTGAAAATATTTTCCAACTCCGTCACCGATTCCAGATATCAAAACTGACTTCGACTCGAGACTTTGACTCCTGCCAAGTTTCCAACTCCGATACCGACTCTAGGTCACAAAATCGACTCCATTTTCGGTAAAAAAAAACAGCGACTCCGAATGCCGTTCCAGATTTTCTACTTCATTTTTAGAACAAAGAAAAAAACAATTGAACACTCATGTGTTTATGAATTACTAATGATAATTGACATATAAGTTGCGTTTGTTCTATTCAAGTATAAATAATATAAAGCTTGGAGTCGGGAGAAGTACACTATTTCCCGACCTACTTCAAGTTTAAATAATTACCGGAATAGTTTTATCGAATATTACTGCAGTACAAACAACTTGACAATAATTTGACTAATTGATCGCAACAATATGTAAATATGTATACGTTGATTTACAGGCCCTAATGAAACAGATCACCAGATATCACACTTGCACTAGCTTGACTGTGGATCAGTTTTGTACAATTTAACGGCTGATTTAGTATTCAAGCTGAACTCATGCTGATTGGTCATGCCTGGTCTGTTTCACTTAGCAAAACCCCGTCATAAGATTGTATCTTTACGAAGCAGCAGAGCAATGGACTTATTCACACATTCCGCGTAAAATATTCATTTGAATCGTTTATTATAGCACGACTTATACTTACTCGATTTGTATGAGTTTTTATAATACTTATAAGTCAATGTATTTGAAACCAATGCCCACCTGTACAACCGAAATAATTATTAAGCCTGAATTGTTGTACAAGATCGTATTTTCCGTAAATCATAAACATGTAAGATTGGAGTACTGATACAAGGGTCATGCATCATTAATCAGAAGTGCGTCACACTTCCGTTTTTGTTAAACGTCCCCTGCACTTCCATTAAATGTTAAACGATATGATTTTATCTTACTGTGCCGAATAACTGACTATGCAAAATAACTGTCTGTAATCAACCCACTATTCTTTATTTTGTCATGTATGTGTTGTTGAGCAACTATATCATAATAATGAATTAAAATTAAAAACCTTTGGCATTTCTTTGTCATTCCAGCCCGGACGTGGCGTCCGGACTGGAATGATAAAGACATGTCAAAGGTTTTTAATTTTAATTCATTAAAGAATTTTGCATAATTTATTGTTAATTTGATAACAACCACGACATCTCTCATCTCAGTGTTGCAGACAAGATCCTTCTAGAAAGGCTGAGAGACATCCTTTTGATAAGGTTATTTCAGAGAGCCAATTTGGTTTCCGCAAAAAACGAGCCTCAGTTGACATGACATTCGCGGTCAGACATGCACCAGAGGCAATGCAGAGAACAGAATATGGGTATGTACATCCTGTTTGTTGACCTCACAAATCTTTTGACACTGTGTCATGCACTCGGCTGTGGGATATTCTCACTCACACTGCTAACTCCCTCCCCCCCCCCCAAGAATAATGGTTCAGATGGTCAGCTGATTACACGTCGGCACAAAGGCAACGGTAGTTTGAGACAGTGAGTACATGCTTTTTCAGGCGCCTACGGTGTAATAATAATGATAATGTATAACTATTATATAGCGCATTTCCATAACTGCTCAATGCGCTCTACACAATTAATACCCCGACAGGCAGGACAGAGACACACATGTACTTTTAAATATACAAGGAGTCAATCGATCAACCTCAGTAAACCTACAAAGACATTCTTTACAACGGAGACACACATGTACATACAGCATATACAAGGAACTTGTCTGTTAGGCGACTACCAAAGTAAACTCAAAGAGCGAATAAGTCATGTACCTATATATACTGCTGGGTTAACAAGTGGAACACGATAGCAAATTTTTCACCATGGAAATTTATCCAATTGTGGGGTTCAAACCCACGTCTCTAAAGACGGATCTCAAGTCTGACGCCCTAAACTCGGCTATCTGCTCCACAGTGTAAAGCAAGGCTGTGTGGAGGTGTGTTCAACGTTAAACAAATGAAGGATGCGTTAAAATCATATTGTTCGATATCTCTTATGCACTGATGATTATGCCTCTCGCTCTCCAAACATTAGGTGTAGAAACAAACGGACTCTCTCTATCTCTGCAGCCTCCAAACGATCTGGCTTACAATATTCATTAAAAAGACTGATGTGCTATGCAAAACCGCCAAATGTTAAACACTTAAGCCGCCATATATTACAATTGGTGGTGAGTCCTCAAGACTAGAGCAGTTTGTATTCTGAATATCAAGTGGGAAGACATAGTTCAAAATGTATGCTTTGATGCATCTATCTTCACAGCAAAGAAGCAGACCATGTTCAGGTCCAGGTTACGATGGGCTGGTCATTTTGTAAGCCTTCAGGACATTGACATGCCTGAGCAGTTTTTCTTTGTTTAGCGGTTGCCATGTAGATTCCAGAGAGGACGTCAAAAACTACGATACCAGGATACACTGAAGAAGTCTCTTTGTCAGGTGAAATTGATTACTCAGAAGGGAAAACCTAGGCTAAGGAAAGACCAGGATGGCGGTGGGTAATACGCAATTTACCTATGTAGTTTCAGACGTGATGTTTAGGAGGAGCACTAGGCTAGGAATGCACGAAAGGATGTTGATCTAAGATGTCCCTGTCCAGTTTATGTTTCTATTTAAGGTGATAGCTTAATATAGACGAGTACGATAGACGACTAATACAACATTAACAGGGGTAAGGATCATTCATCAAATCAGCCGAATACAGAACAAACCTTTTTATATCCTTATTCGGTCATGTTCCTTCATGAGCTTGAGCATCATATTTTGTTTTGATTAATTTATCTTTATTTTTTATCTTACAGATATGAATTAAGCATTTTACAAAAAAAATTGTGAAATTGTGCCTTACCTAAAATGGCTAAGTCTTTTTTTTTTTTACTGATATCGAACAACAGAGCTTTATAAACTAGAAACATGCGTACTCAGATAGAGTACTAACTCAACACAATGTAAAAAAAATATCAACACAAATTGGCAAATTATCCGTAAAAAGAACACCATGTAGAACGATCATAGATAGGAAAAAGAATAGATAATAAAAACGCGCGGAACACATTTAATATTTCTTTTACATAAACCAATTAACACAAAAACGCAGGGCTGGAAAACACAACCACGACGGCTCAATTTGATGCTCTCCAAGAGCGACGGCAGATGTACACGCATCGGAAATTACCGTTTGCTAACAAGCGTGCCATACGTAGCTATACGGAAGTGAAGTGAGTTCAGTAACATAATAAATCGACAGAAAGTGGAATTAGACCATATAGTAAAATATTTTAAATTTCTTTACTCCGTCAATTGTTAACAGATACTGCTGGAATTAAATAGGGTCTTCATCGTGCTGATTTACAACATCGTAAATGATTTTACGGCAATGAGTGTTATAGTTGTTGAGTTCACAGACAGACATACAGACAGACAGACAAATCGACCGATCACATACTCTCCACGATTACGATATACGCATATTGTTATTTGTTTGTTAGTTACATAGACAGCGACACGACATATTTATAAAAACATCAAATCTTTGATCATGACGGCTCGCAGAAACTCCCCTTGGTGCCTGCAGTCTTCATACCGGATGTCGTTGAAGGTATGTTATTGCTGAGTCATTGCTATCCTAGTGGCCATTATCTATAAGTCGATGAGTGTCTAAAATTGAGTGAACAATACCGGAGAACTAGGGGCTTTAAAAGAGATATCTCGGACATTTCCCGCTCACTAACTCCATGATACCATTACCCCTGTGGATTTACGAGTATTAATTATACATGAACTTTCTTAGATATCTTTTCCTGCATCGGGTAATATACAGCGTGATGTCCGTGAGTAGCCCATTTCGATTTATTATACAAGTCATGATGAGAATGACAATGAGATTATACGGGATTTAACGAGAATGGATAACAGAGCAAGATAGTAGGACTCAGCTGATGGATGATTTATGCACTAAAGATAATATTAGAATGGAGGCATTGTAAGACCCTATTCTATTATCAAAATAACTGCCACTACTCAAAAAGTTTGCAGAAATTGGGGAAATGTGTTATCTTTCAGAAAAAAAATCATTTGAATTTGAAAATTGAACACCGTTCGCACCAGGTTCCGTTCCTTATCTATGCACAACGGACTGTTTTCCGAGTTTTTAATTTAAAGAGGCACAAATAAGAATACTTGAAAAGGGTACTGTCTGTTTCTGAGAATAGACATGTAAGTTATGTAAAGAAGGAAAGCAAGAGAGAACAAGGGACTTTAATACTTCATCAATATTCTTTTGAGTATTGAAAACAACGAATTGTTTCAAAAGAAAACAAAATAAGATACCTATATAGATACAAAGTTGAACCGAATCTCAGTTGCGATTCTATGCAATAAGAAATATCGGTTTTGACACATTTAATTTAAAAGAATGAGACTTCTCAGGTAGGGCTATACGTTGCTATATCAATATTTACAAGATACTCAAACTTGAAACTTCGACACAAAGCTAGGTCATTATAATATATAACATTTCTCGCTTTGGATCCAATACAACAAGGGCCTTAGACGAGGTCTTATATAGTTGATAAGTTATTATTTTAGTTAATACTAATTCACAAGCAATAAACTCCAACCGTAGTAAAATTGTAATATAACATTTTACAACCTGAATTATTATTTTTTAGTAGTAACATCATTGACAAGTTGATCAATAGTGAAGTGTTGAGTGTCATTAACGATCTTATTGACACTCAACACTTCACTATTATTTTTTAGTTCAAAGAGATGTTTTAAACTTTAAATCATCAAATACTTCGATCTTCCCATTTTATTACATCAAAGTCATTAAACTATTTTCTCAAACTTTAGACATAGAGAAGACTCGTGTTGACGTAGAAGCAATAGCAAATTGACAATTAAAAACCTATGGTTAGAAATATCATCCGCAATTTTGTAATAACGGAGGCGTAGAATATTATCAAATTAAGTCATACGCATTCGTTTTCTGTCATATAGTAATGGTAACGGGTATGTGATACTAACAACTAATAGTTTTACCCGAGTACTCATCCTGAAGACTATCAAGGTCATAAAAACTCAGTGTCATTGTTGTGTTTTGTTGTCACCCTATAAATGATAGGTTGATCTTGCTTTTCGCCAACTCACATTGATTCATGATTATGTAGAGCAACATGACATGTGTGCACTACCAACATGACTGGAGGACTGGGATAAAATTATAGAATACATGACCTGTGTGCACTACCAACATGACTGGAGGACTGGGATACAATTATAGAACACATGACCTGTGTGCACTACCAACATGACTGGAGGACTGGGATACAATTATAGAATACATGACCTGTGTGCACTACCAAAATGACTGGAGGACTGGGATACAATTATAGAATACATGACCTGTGTGCACTACCAACATGACTGAAAGGAATGGGATACAATTATAGAATACATGACCTGTGTGCACTACCAACATGCCTGGAGGACTGGGATACAACTATAGAATACATGACCTGTGTGTACTACCAACATGCCTGGAGGACTGGGATACAACTATAGAATACATGACATTTGCGTTTTCATTGGAACCAAAATCAGGAGAGGTACAAAGTAAATATTTACGAGCTACTTTCGTCTGTGATTGTTTGCACTAGAAGTAGAAAAACATTAGCGAATGAATATTTGTATTCCCTGTGTCAGTATACCGTGAGTCAGTCTGTTGATTGGTATACAAATATATACCTGTGTCAGTATACCGTGAGTCAGTCTGTTGGTATACAAATATATACCTTCAGTATACCGTGAGTCAGTCTGTTGGTATACAAATATATACCTTTTGTTTATAATATGTTCTGTAAGCAAGATACTATAAGATAAATAATACAACTCTTTGATGAATCGTGTTTTTTAATCTCAAAGAAATGTATTACCTCATAAAGTATGAAAGTAAACTATATCGTTTAAGGACACGCTTGTGATACAAAGTATTTTGGTGCATGTGAAATCTAAATATTATCTTGTCGCGATAGGATTTAGTCTTGAACCACTCAAATTGAATGAATACTTATTTTTAAAGTTCAAAGTGAATTTTCAAATATTTTGATCTTTTTTAATTGCCTTGATCAAAGTCATTAAACTATTTTCTAAACTCAAAAGTTAAGTGACCCTTTGTGGTTAATCTACCATTTTTGTGGTATTTTACTTGATATTTTCATGTCTTTAAATCCGAGATTCAGTCTGTAGAGGGCAAGCTAAACTCTCTATTTCACTGTTTATAATAGCTCACTTGATTAGCAAACATAAAAGTACGTTATAATCTTGTTGTTTTCCATCCATTCTAATTGGGAAGTATCAAATTTTATAACCTAGTCGACATTTTTTGAGAGCTTCGTAATTAAACGGCATTTATTCTTTGTTTCATTTGAAGTAGCTCAAAGAGAAGTTTATGCATTTAAGCATCGTACACTCTGATATTTTCTCCTAAATTTCATCATAGTCATTAAACTATTTTCTTGAACACAGCGCTGTCGTTTAAGTCTAGATACAGTACAGTCTTTTGCTGACGTACAGTCCATAGTAAATTAACAATTGATAGAGAAAGACTCAATACGTTAGAAAAAAGCGGATCGATTAAAAGCATCGTACTGTTGAAAAGAATTGACTACGCACCAATTGTTTTCTTTTCAATATTTGGATTCGATCTTGGTGGTCTCATCAAGCTTTAGAAATATCACAAATATGGTAAATGTCAGAACAGAGGGGAATTTTATGACACGTATTGTCTTCACTTTTGTCTACATTCTGTTTGCCTTTGATCACGGCATTGTTTGGTCGAACGTACTTAAAACTACGACTTCTGCACTACCTACCGCACTTGCTACATCTACGTTATACACTTTGTCCGATTATCTTTCCCCGTGTAGGGTCGAAAATGGTTTTTAAATTTGTTTTTATAAAATGTATCATTAGTTGAGAACAGTGTCGTTCAGAGCTTATTTTGAAAAGGTTGGTTGGTTTGTTGGGTGCGTTGGTTGGTTGGCGGTTTGATTAGTTAGCTGGATGTTGTACTTCCTCCTCAAGGCAAGTAAATCTCTCATCAGCGTGACGACCAAAGAACAAGACAATTGAGATTAGCAGCAAACATATGGCACTGACACCTATCATTTAGGGATTTGTGGTAAGACTAGTCATCTTTCCGAAAACGTAGCTAGACCAAAAAAGATTCTGGGATTTGGGTAAGGAAATGATGGAGGGCGATGCTTTTCTCTTTTTTGTTTACATTTGTTAACTGATAATTGCCACCACATTTTATTGAAAAGATTGACTACGCCATATACGATAGCAAATGATTAACCGAGGGCGTAGAGAAGGATCAAGCTTCACCAGAAAACTTTGATGGTGTTTATTTTAAATGGTGCATTTAATAGAGACATAAAGAAAATCATGTGTTTTTGGAAAACCACACCACTCAGGGTCTAGTGAAGGAATGCATGCCCAAATATCACCTGGCTCCATCCATGGAAAAATATATTTTGTTTTGTTAAAGGGGATATTCCAACAGAACAATCCTAATGCTTGATACTCAATTATGTATTTCTAAGCATATAGTTGATTTAGATTTCCGTATAGTTGAAGATGAGTTTTATATTTGTTCATCATTCTCATTAAGTTCGAAATGATTCATACTAAGTGGAATATTTTAAGGAATGATTCAAGATAATGATCAAGCATGATGTATCATCTACAGTGTTGTTGTCGAGTAGAGTAGTATACTACTCAAGTAGTACTCAGTAGCAGTTTCTCCGCTACTTCTACTCTATTCGAATAGCCGCAGGATTTTTGAGAACTATTCTACTCGAGTAGTCGACCCACACTACTCAAAGACTACTCTACTCGAGTATTCTTTGAGTAGTTGGGAAAAAATAAGTGATTGCCTTTAATCCTTTTTGCGTTCTATTTCTGATCAATTTTTCTTCAACTGTAATTATTTTAATACATTTTACTTTGTACACAATTGTATAATACATTTTTTTTTAATTTTGTTACATGATAATGTAAATACTGCAGCAAACTTTCAATTTTGAACCTTTAAACTTATGAATTCAATGATAAAATCTTTTGTGACTACATGAAAACTGCTTGAGTATTTACCCTTAGTTTTGTTTCGAGTAGCTACTCTACTCTACTCTACTCGAGTAGTTAAAATGTCAAACAACTCCATTGAACTACTCGACCAAAACACTGATGATCTATCATGATAAATGGAATAGTTAATTATAGGCAGGGCACAAAAATACATTGGTTGTTTTTTGTTTGTTTGTTTTTGTGGTGGGGAGTCAAACCTTCGTCTATACCCCTGGTATACGTGCTTGACTCCTTCGAAGGTTTAGCGAGAAGTTAAAGTTACAGATAAATTCAACAATTTTGTAAAGCCAATTGGAATATCAAGTAACACAGCAATACTTGAACTATTTTGCAAACTACTAACGGAGTAATAGTCAAATACCTATCCAATCAGAAAACAGCGAATACTTATATTTCCGGTTGCAATGTCTGGGATTACGTGAAATAAGATGATTCCTGCTTAATGTTAAGCAAATCGATGTCGTCTCAATAGTTTAGATAGGAAGGGAAAAAAGATAGGAAGTCATTGTGTAAATATTTACCAACAGGCTACAAGTGAGGCATACTTGGCTTTAGCTAAAGATAATGTCTGAGAAGGTTCTAGAAATTGACATGGTACACAGACAGACGTGAACAGAATGTGAGTTGTTGTCTTATTTACTTGAGCTTGTAAATACACCGGTGACATTTAACAGTGTTCTGTTGAAGTTGTTGCTCTTTTTTAACTTTTTATTCGGTATATATACACGTTATTTAGTCGGAACGATAGTATGAAGGGATAGCTTAAAACTGAAACATGAATGAGACCAAAAACTACTTTCAGTGTCAGATCATTGAGGCACACGTCTCATGAGCTCCAAGTCTTGATAGTGAAGTTGGCAAAAGCGTAATATCGGATATACTTATGTGCTTTCAGAACACTGTCTTGACGTAAAATTCCCAATTGTTTTTGTCCATTTTGCATTTACAATGCCTACAACAGTTGAATGTTTCATTGAAATATTGATAAACAATAATGACAATGCTACGAATGAGAACAACAGAGGCACAAAACCATATTTGACCGACTATGTCTTTAGCGACAATTTGAAGAGTTTTATTTTATTTTAAGTAATCATGACTGCGTTTATCTGTCGTTTAACTGACACCAATAATCCACATTCTTTTTTTATTATGATACTTATGGTACGAAAAAAAACTAATACATCTACAGTTTTTAATTTATTGAAACCCAACCTGTTTACCCAGTGACCGATGAGAGAAAGGACTTTGAAACTCAGAGGATCCCTTATTAAACAAAGTGCGTTGCAATAAAACAAAGTATAGGGCATCGGGAGGTGTACTCTAAATCGTACGATGAGTATCTTTACGTCAACTTAAAACAATTATTTAAAATCTTGTATTGCTTGTCTTAACATTGTTCTAAATTCATGAACAAGAACCGGAAAAAGATAGTGCTATCTAGAAAGCAAAATTTCACATTCTCGATTTTATTAAAGTAAAGTAGAAATTTGATATTATGTAAGTTATGCAAAGGGAAAGCAAATCAATGTAAGGTTATTCTTAAGATAAATCGATATTTATATGTTAAGCATAACAATACAAACAGATGCAAATGTCAATCGAAATAGAGGCCAGCTTTATTTAGATATACTTTACAATACAAATAGAAAAACTGATAGAAATAACAGGCCATTCACAAAATATATTGTCATTGTAATCAATATTTCTTCTTTTTCTTAAACCTACGCTATGAATAGCTATATACATAAAAGCTTTAACAGAGGCATATTCGAAATAAAATAAAACTTCCTTCCTTTTTTCAGGTTTGAAACTCTCTTTTGGTAAACGTCCATAATCTTGCGAAATAATCATTTCAATGAATAATTTAGTTCGATACAAACAATACCTTTCCCCCGACTCCTGTCAAAATTGTATTAATACTAATACGTGCAAAAAAATCGATCAAAATCTGAGCAGTTACTTCTGAGGGTAATTTTTTGTTTTGACATTTCACCATTATAATTTTTTATAAGTATTGAGAGATAATTATTGCACCCTGACCTCGAAAAAGATTACTATAATTTCTCTTTTCATCGTTTTTGAATATAATGACGATTCATGATAATACGAAAATCACCCACATTTATACATTGACCTATATTCTTTGTATGTGATGACGTATATCATAAGCCAGTGTTTGAATATGAATTCAATATCTATACCCTGTTCTTTTAGAACAGTTGATGATGTTGTCTCTGTATTGTTGCCTAGCAACGCTTAAGTCGCATATGAAATAGATAGTATTCAATAATTGCAAAATCCAAGTTTTCCTTTTTAAAAGATCATATAACACTTAGAGGGCTCGAGGATATTTAAATTAGCGTGGTTTATTGTTAACACAGATTGTTTTTTCATATCAGGCTATCATATTGCATTATTGAATATCTTCCAATATGAAAATATCATTACAGCAATTATGTTAATTTAAAATGACCAAAGATTGACACCCCGCTAAGTTTATTAGAAACATCTATGAAATGAAATATTATGTTGACACTTGTATGCAACAAAGAGTCCAACCGACAGATTTCCTGTTCAAACCAATTGCTTGATAGACTTTTTAAATGAGGCATACATGCCACGAACAAGAAAGTATTTGACTTATTTAGAGAAGAAATGAAGCACTAATGAATTTTAAAACCACTCAGTGCCGAATAATCACTACAACTCGCTAATGGTATGATAATAGATCGACGTTTTTCTGCTACCGGTATTTTAATAATTTTCTTGTGTTTTCAGGGGCGTAATGTACTCAAAGTCAGTCAACGCACCAAGCGAAAGTCGAAGTTTCTGGTTAAAACAAAAATACTGTTAAAATAACATGACTCACAAAAAAGTGGATAGCATGTCCCGCTTTCTATTTTCAAAATGACATATTCTGATTTGCTGTCAAAATAGATGTGATATCTTCTTTATTGATATTCTATACATGCTTCAATTATCTTAATAAAATCTTATCATTTGCCACTGCGAGACTCATGGCAAGATAAGTTGATAAACAAGTCATGGTTTGTGTTTTCTATGTGTAACGTTTCTGCTGACCCATTTACCATTGATGAAGTCGATATAATATGTTTTTATAGAACGGACGGCATTGGTTAGCACCCTTCGGCCTTGTGTCATAGTGTAGAGGTATGTGCAGTGTGCAGGTCTATCAACCTTCGGCCTTGTGTCATAGTGTAGAGTTAGCACCCTTCGGCCTTGTGTCATAGTGTAGAGTTAGCACCCTTCGGCCTTGTGTCATAGTGTAGAGTTATCACCCTTCGGCCTTGTGCCATAGTGTAGAGTTATCACCCTTCGGCCTTGTGTCATAGTGTAGAGGTATGTGCAGTGTGCAGGTCTATTTTAAGTTACCACATAAATTATTGATTTTATAGATCTTTGTAAATGTTTTCTTAAACTATGCGACAATTTTTGTTTGTGTATTTACTTGTTTGTTTGCTTGTTTTGTACGCTACCAACTCAGACTAAGTCAAATTGATCAACAACAACTGAAAAGGACTGCTAGGCGCGTAGCAAGGGGGACATAGGGGAATGTCCCCACCCCTTTGAGATCGAAAATGCTGTACATTGTCATAACTTTTAACAAATAAAAAAAATTCAAATGAAAAGTTTAGAACATGACGAACGTCACTAAACATAGGAGAACATTAAGCGGTCTTGAATTAAAAATATTAATTAAAATAATCACCTTCAAAATATGAAGAAAGTTCTCTCGCGACGCGTTGCATTATCGATAAACAATTTTTCATTCTTATTT
The DNA here is from genome assembly GCA_032362205.1 of Clione limacina. Classification (NCBI taxonomy): domain Eukaryota; kingdom Metazoa; phylum Mollusca; class Gastropoda; order Pteropoda; family Clionidae; genus Clione; species Clione limacina. Next base: position 13,371 of record JAUUEB010272032.1, read on the forward strand.
GAATACCGCTTAACTTTTTAATGTAAAATCGATTCCTTTCAATGAGACATACATTTTGAGTTCCCCCTTGCATATATTTGTGTTCATTTTGAGCAGATTTTAGCCCTTATTTTAAGTACAATTATATTTTGTAGTCAGTTATACCCCCTTTCGAACTTGGTTGGCAAGAGGTGTGCTCTATTAGGTAAGATGTAAATAAAACCTAGTTTACCTTGATAAGTAGCTGGTGTTCAAGTGACATTTAGAATATGACAAACGTGATGAAACCTATTGGAACATTAAGCGATATTGAAATAGTCAATTCAAAGACCTTTAATTTCAATCGTACCTCTGAAGCGCTCGTTAATATCTCATTATAGAGTACTCAAATTGGAAAGAAGGAGTAAAAGAAAGAAACGGGAATGAAGATTGTAGGGTTAAGAAAGATGAAGCTTATAAATAGTCATAATATGTCCTGGAGTGAAAGAAAAATAGCAAAGATATTTCAATACAGTATATGCAGATTTGATTCAGATAGAAAGAAAGAAATAGTAAAACGGAAAATATTAAACGAGAATTCGCCTATATTTTGCCAATCAAATAAATTAACTTTCGATCGGGACTTATTTTTGCGAATCACGGCCATTTTGAAAAATGCGCTTGGCTTTGGTAGTTGTCGTTTTCTTGCTAGCAATATAACGTAGGCATAGAAACACGAGTCAGCCTTACACGTCAATGATCGAACCGAGTCCTACAATGTACGATTAGTTGCTTTGCGCCATTTTCTTTTTAAATTTTGACCTATTAGACATATTAAGAAATATATATTTTCGCAAATTACCCCTTTTTGTCGTGAAATTCATATTAATAAAATGCTTGTAAAACGGGTTTTACAGTCCTGTAACGAAGTTGATCATTCAAAATGAAATAAATAAGACTTATTGTATGTTAATAATTTAGAAGTTTGTTGATTTTTGTAGATGAGTATGTAGATGTTTGCCAAAGGCTCAAACAAAAATACTCAATCAAAACTTGAGAAAATCAATAAGGATATCATTAACAGTAGGACCCATTACTTTTCTGTGGGCATATTTAATCATCATCAATCACAGCTGACCTTAATTCAGCTGTTGGTATAGAATGTCAGATCAATGTTGTCAGTGATTTTAACGTCACTATCATAGTAAATTATTTTAACATGATGTTACAAATATAATTAAATGTGAATTCAAATGTGTATTTACAGCTCTAATAAATAATACATCTGTCAACTTTTCTCCAATTAAAGCTGCTATAAGAAAATAATTGATTGATTTTCAATTTGAAAAAAACAACAGTAAAAGATGCACCAAAAATTGTTTACCTTTGTTCACATAATCTTTTTTTGTTTTACATAAACTGAAAGAAATTTCGTTTGCGTTGAGATATATACTATTTGATTAAGAGTAATTATGCAAGTTCACCAAATTCTGAATGCAAAATATATTTTCAAATTTCAATAAACCAAATATTTTCACATAACTGTACCAAGTTTAAAGTTTATCCATGAATAAAGATATATTGTACAAGGGAAGGGTGTTTGTGTGCACACTTTACTATACTATGATGATTTAATTTTCCATAATGTATTATTTTATCAACCTTTGTAGATAATATTTCAATAATTAATACATTTAAACTCGATCCTTTGTAACCACTATCAATAGTGACTTTTATATTTATATCAGGCTAGGGTTCAACATAGTCATAACAATAAGTATATTGTATCCAACAACAGCATACATAAAATAGCCAGGATTTAGACGTCGATGAATTCAAAAGTTCTTAAAGATGTGTATATTGTCATTGAACAATTGTTGTATGACTTTGTAATTTTGATTCTACTCTTGAACAAAATTTAAAAAATAATTCCAACACTTTTTGCTAACTTCTTAGTAATGTCTGTGTCTTACTCACTGATCGATGTTGTACCAGACAGAACGAACATGAGATGACGTAATTAGTTATTTTTGTCACAGTATGAGTCATTATTTACTCAAGGGGGACAACTATGTGATCGAAACATAATAATAGTGCTCGGTCAGTGGTCAGTCTCACAATGTCTATTCAGTGTTGTATTTTAGCCACAACCTAGGTCAACATGACCTTTCAAACGATCTCTTGATTGCAATGCTCCTAGCATTTTTTATTCCACGACCACAATTATATTGAGTAGTGGTATGTTTTCTTCTTGCCTGTCTGTCTGTCTGTCCGTCCGTCCGTCCGTCCGTCCGTCCGTCCGTCTGTCTGTCTGTCTGTCTGTCTGTCTGTCTGTCTGTCTGTCTGTCTGTCTGTCTGTCTGTCTGTCTGTCTGTCTGTCAGTGTGTCTGTCTGTGTGTGTCTGTTTACGTGATAACTTGAGTAGTTTTAGTTGGATCACTTTTATTTTTGAAAGGATCGTAGAGAACGGGTATAAAATGTTTGCTATTGAAATTCAAAATAATTGTGAAAAAGTGACGGAGTTATTGAGTGTTTTTGCTATATGTTCTCTGTTAATTTGGCAAAAACACGATGTGGTCACATATTCAGAGTTCAGAATCTTAAATCTTGCACATAGACTCTTCTAGTGACTATCTAAAAAACTTTCTCATTTTTTTTTAGATAATTACTTTATGACAGAGTTATTGCCCCATTGAGTATTTTGCTATACGTCTTTGTTATTTTTTTGCGTAACACGCTGTGGTCCCATCGTCAAAGATAGAAATCTGATAGAAAAATAGATGTGATATCTTCTTTATTGATATTCTATACATGCTTCAATGATCTTAAATCATTTGCCGCTGCGAGACTCAATAGCACTGAGGCTGGTTTCTTGGTTACCTAAAAGTTATAATCTCAACTTTTAAAAAACAATATTTTTGACAGAGTTATGCCCCTTTTATGATTTTCCTGTACTTTCTTTACGAAGTGGACGCTTCGTTGGGAGTAGGACGCTAAAATATTGCACACTTGCTCATCTAGGGATCTTCTAAGAATAACTTTCTCAACTTTTTGAAAACAATGTTGACAGAGTTATGACCCTCAAGTTATTTGCTTTATGTTCTTTGTTACTTTTCTCTGATTGTCGTGGTTGTACACTCAACGAGTACTCATTTTTCTAGTTTATAAATATAACTATTTATGTTTACAAAAGATTAAACATGATTATGGCACTCGCTTCTGGAACGAATAATTTTTGATTACATGCATTTCCGTGTTGAGATTAGGGATTTACGTTTCAGAAGTCACTCGGTGTATTTTTTTCGGAGAATGTCAAATAACATTTCTTTAACATTAGCTAAACGACGTCTGGACATTTCTTTAGAATATTTTTTTCTTGTCTTAAAATAGGCCGAGGGAATTGAGGAAGGAAGGTTTAAGTGCAAGCAGTTTGATAGATTGTAATTGCGATTAGAGAAAATAGAGACGAGTGGTTTGCCGAGTGTGTGTTCCTATATATTTGTCTGTGTGCGCGTGTCTCATCCTTTCACTGCTTGTTTCAACTTCCCCTTGTCTCCTGTTTGCCTTCTTCCTCAATTTTCTTTCCTCTGTCTATTTATCTTAAAATCTCTCGACCTGCATCCTTCTCTCTATCTCTTTTATTGTATGTTGTATAGCAACACTATCGAACATAAAAATTCACGCAGTCGTTCTTTCCTATATTCTTTTTCTCTAACTACAATTAGAAAATAACCACAACAGCTTGCTGTCAAATTCTGCCAATCAATGAAGACCACCGTGCTAGTGTCATAATGATTTACAAAACGATGCATGGCATATATTTACAGATCTTAAGGCCACACTTGACAGATCTTTACAGATCTAAAGCCCACACATGACAGATCTTTACAGATCTTAATCCCATACTTGACAGCCTTTGATAGCCTCACAATAGAACAAAGATCAACATTACGTGTCTTTGTTGCTTTAACTTGCTTTCTTTTAATACCCACAGAAAAAAATTAATAATATTTTAACTATAATATCGATTAAGTCATTGAGATTTTTTCCTAGCACTCGATCATTAAATGATAGTTATCGATTATACTATCGAGATTTCCGGACTTCCACGACGTAGTCTGAGTTGTCATTATGGGTGGTCTAAGACTAACGATAATTAGAATTGACGTCTTATACAAGTTTTTTTTTAATATTATGATGAGTTTAATCGATACGATAATAATCATTATGAACTAATTTTTACTTAAGTGTCATTGTAATGTCTTTGAAGTAGAGAAAAAAAACAATGTATCTTTTCTTAAAACGTAATATGTTAATGAGAAATCATTAATTAGTTAATCTAATTCCAATAATATGGACCAAAGAACACATTGTGCTTAAAAAGCTTTTCACCTCAATGGGTTTTCCAAGAACTAAAAAGCAAGTGAAGGCTGAAAATTGTACTTTTTTCAGTCAATCTTTTGAATACTGTCAGGGTTACAGAAAAGCTCAAGGTTTACAATACTGTAGAACTCTACTCTATCATTTACTTCTATGAAACTTTAACATTAAAAACCCAAAACCTCACATGAAGTAACGTGTGCAGTTTCACATAACATCTCTGCATTTAATCGCGAGAACCCGCTAATAAACCAAAAACACCAAGAAGTGCTGCATAAGGCGACTCAAAAACACTGAGTCAGTGATCACAAGGCACCACTTCACAAAACTTGTCTTGTCTCTGGACGTATGATAGTTGCATTCACAGCTTAAGTGTGTAGACCTCAATGAAGTAAGAGAAAAAGCAACATATAAGCTCCATCAGTCAAGGACAAACAAATGGAGCAACACCAGTCTAGAAAAGCTGGAAGGTGTAACTGTAAACAGAAAAGTACATCCGAATAGAAATGAATATGTCTCCTTATATATAATATACTTTAAACTAAAAAATATTCGCTTTATTTGTTATTGATTATCGATAAATGGTATACTGTTGCTTAGATAACATACGTTATAGTCAGTGACCGCATTCTACTGAAAAGGATATTGATGCGTTTTCAGATGGAAGTAACGGATAGACCTCATATTCTATGCTTACAGTTAACTATGGAACTGGAACGTCAAAAGACTAAAGACCTATCGGTAAGGAATAATTAAGTAAGATATAAATATGTATTATTTTTTGTTTGTAAGTAACGGATTTACTAGTGATAATTAATTTGAAAATTCAAATCAACTTTATTTTGACCCCGTCACGGGCCCTACATCATGAACAGACTAACTACTGTTTACCTGAAAGACATGCTTAAGGCATCAATTAGTAAGGTCATCAACAGGAGGTCCACGGACAGAATTATGTTCTTGTGATTGATAGATGCATTATTATGTGTGTCAGTTGATTGGTAAACTGGGACAACAACACAAGCCAATTTCAGTCACAGCATTGTAATAACATCATCATAATCATATCCATGTTAGTTGTACGGACCGGGATTAATCTTCTACAGAGGGTAGGGCCCGCTTGACTTGTCTCAATCTCCCACGCCAAGCTAGGCGGTCACAGGGGTTTATGGCAGTCATGCCCATCTCCACCCAATCATTCCGCACACACTCCTCCCAGGTTTTCTTAGGCCTTACTGGGCCCTTCTATGACTCAATCTTCAACTAACATAGAATGAAAATAAATCGACGAGGTGTTTCTTATGGAAGTAGCGGAACTACTACAGATGATGCATTCGATTCAATTCAAATTTATTCTAACTCATCTATGAAATACTGTATAACATGAAAAGACTACCAGCTGATCTGAAAGTCATGACTTAGGGATGAGATTTCTAATGAAAGTAACGGAAGTACAATGAGAAGAGACTGAAGGTCCAGACTCAGAGATGAACTAATGTCATCATAAGGTACTCAGAGAATCATGTCCCTGTGAAGGACGAAGAGCTTTGTGTGTGTCAGTTAGTAGGTACTCAGAGAATCATGTCCCTGTGAAGGACGAAGAGCTTTGTGTGTGTCAGTTAGTCATGTGACTGCCATACATCATCAGGAATTAATTAGGCCACTGTCTGAGTGAGTGCTCATCTATTTCTACGCTTCAAATTTGGAAACTTTTTTAAAACAATTTAGTTCTTGATGAGAACAACCTCTGTATGTATGACTTGTTTACTTCATATCACCTGGCTAAATATATTGGCAAATAAAAAAAGCACACGTGTCTTAGTTTTAAATATGTAACCTTGTTCTGTAAAGAAATGCATGAAACACAAAGTAAATAATTATCTTAGTGTTGACAATAAGAAAGTTTAGTTGTGCCGGAAGAATCCTAAAAATGTTTGGTTCTTGAGACCATCAGGTAACTTTGTAGTTATTTAAATAGCTCATAACTCTTGACAACATTGAACACAAAGTGTTGCTTTTTGTGAATTATATATTTATATTATTTCACCTCCTTCTAGATGATACATATAAAAAAAACTACCGATAAGTAAAACTTATATTCGCATACGAGGCCAGTAAACGCAGCGACCAAGTTTCTCTAGTACAAATTGATTTACGGAAGAAGAAGTTATGACAGGCATCCATAATTAACGAGCGCATGTTGCTAGAACATTTGAGATTTGTCAATTCAAGAATTCAAGTTTGCTAAGACTGTAAACAACATTGAAACTATAGTGTGCAATTGAAATATAATAAATAAACAGCAAAAGCTTTGAAAACATAAACGAAAACGCAAGCATCTATTTTGCCATTATACCTATACTAGACGACGGGTACGTTTCACTTTATTCCTTTTACTACAGCACTCGCGATTAAATAAAAACACACTTCCAAATACATATAATACAAACGGTCGATACTCGAGAAAAGATATTATAAATATTACTATCAAGCGTCATATGTTTGTACTGACAGTTTTCTTATTATTTCTATAACGTAGATATCGCAAATTTAAATCAAACAAGCCATGTGGAATAAAATGATACTTCCTGGCCCTATGTATGGCACACTCGTCTGATATCGATGAATGAATATCGATCTCGTTAAAACTCAACCAAGGAAGTTTTCTCTAACGCATGTACTCACATATCAACTGTATTCATTGGTAGGCAAATTGGCTTTACATTTCAAAGAGCCAGGACAAAAAATGCATGTCTTTTGCCGGCCGAGTACAGTAACGAATAACAACACAAAGACAAAACTAGAAAAACGCAATATCATGTATCGAGATCAGATTCAATAAACACATAATACATATCAGTAAAAATAAATACATAAATCTGCTCCATTATTCGTAGTCTGGTTTTTTCACAACAAGATATCAATACCCTAAGTACTGAATTATTCAAAGCCTACTGTAACACGATAATATCAAACGAGCTCAGTTTTTATACCAATGAATCATTTCTCACTGCATGGATAAACATATAATATCCGCGAATTATACGTGATGGGTTACAATCAACCTAGGGTCTCCTGGAGACCAAATTTGTATGGAAGTTGAATGAGTTGTTGTTATTGAAAAAATATCGAAGAAACTTCGGAAGTAATAGTTTTTAATGAAAAGTGTTTGTGTTATTTGTTCATGTGTTTTATTGTTGATTTTCTTGAAAGTAAGTTTGCGTGTTAAATGGGTAACATGTTCATTGCGTTATCTACCCCTGATGAAATGTGACCATACAATTCATAACATAAAAAACAAAGCAAAAACAAAAGGTGACGTCACGCTTTCTAAAACAATGTTCCGTCCGTTCTCTGCCTAATGTCTATGATAACCACCAATGCTATAGAGAATTATTTCACGAGCAATATTATCATTACCGATATTACTTTATTTATTTGAGTTTTTGTATTGAGCCATTTTATATATTTGTCATTTTTGGTATTATCTTACCTATTCTATTGACTGGCTTTCTTGTTTAATTGTAACTTTTTGTTGATATATTTTATTTTTATTTTTAAGTATTTGTAAAACAAATTAATATTATAGGAATATCGTATTTTAGTTCTTGAAACCATGATATTAGCCAGATCGGACGGTGACGAAACGTGATGTTAAAGTTTCGAAATGATTTATAATTGAATACGTTTCATAGACATTGTTTGACATTAAACTGATCATGATTACTAACCAGTGTTTTATTAACCGGAGACTTATGTACATTTACACCTTTTATTCTCCTTAGAATGTTTAAATTTGACGCATCTACGTGATATTCTTATTTTATCTCAATTGTTTCTTAATCTTTTTTTAAAGAGTTGAAAAGATCAAATAATCATTACACGTGTATTTTCCTTTCGTTACAGAGACAATAGACTATGACATGTGTTTATAGGGAGCATTGGTTCACTCATTAAATGTGTATAAAGAGGAAGTGATCTAAGACCTAAGTGGCATGTTTGACAGTTCTCAATATAGTTCAAAGACAAAGAGACACTCATTAATAATTTGTAGTTTATGAAAACGTTTCA